>JAHCHA010005463.1:0-31102 GCA_027742795.1 Vigna hirtella
TAGTATCAATTTTAAGCATGAAAATAACAGTTTTTCAACTGTTATCATTAGGCCCTACCCATTCAAAAAAAATAATTTTCATAATTTGCTCAGACACGTGCATTGAAGTCTACATCATAAAATTGATAAGATTTTGGCAGCATTTCACATTGGTCTCCGAAATACACGAAATGAGAGTAGTCAATGATGACCACAATCAATTATGCATTCGGAGAACAACACAATACTGAACCGAAATTTTATCAATCTTATCGATAAACTTCGATTGACATGTTATTGCAAATTATGAAAATTAATTTTCTCAAACTGTCCAATCGGACAATTCAAAATTTAACACAAACGATTAAAAGATTATTCGTTTGTGTTAAATTTCAAACGAGAACTAAGTGTCACTCAATGATTTGATACTTCTAATAACACAACTAATACATGCATATTGAAAAGCCAATAACACATGCACACTTTAGAGTAGAAAACATGCATACAAAAAACCCCATTACATGCATACACAAAACGGACCGAAACTTTTCAGGTTAATAAAAGTTTATCAACCAACAAGCTAACCTGAAAGTAGATTCCAAATGAAAGGGAGGGAAATCGAGGAGGGAATGGCCTAAAACGTAGCCCAAAAACAGTCAAAGAAGCCGCCCAAGAACACGTAAGAGACTGCACAAAAACGGACCGAAAACGATTTTTAATCGGTTCAAATCAAAGATATTTCATCACAGGGCAATGTAATCGGATTGAAAGTAAATTTAAACGGTCCAAAAGAGAGAAAACGCACCTCGAAAATCAATGGCGCAGCAGTGTTCGCGGGGAAGACGAATTGCTCGCGGGTTCGCGTTTCCCATATTAATATTGTTAGACGTCCAGTACTCTGGGGCCCCGACGTCTATAATATTATAGACGTCCGACCCAGCACTAATATGACGTCTTTGGGAATTTAAAATTGATATTCGCGGGGGGTTTAGACGTCCGTTTACGGGGCTTGGACGTCTATAATATTATAGACGTCCGTGGTAGGGGCCCGGACGTTTACGAGGCTGAACAAATTAACGCTTCAACTCCCCAGGTCAGCCTCTTAAACGTCCATCCTGGGGGGCACGGACGTCTATAATATTGTAGACGTCCGGGCCCCCAAGACGGACGTCTAAGTTCTTGACAGGGTGGTTGAAGAATTAATTGGCTTTAGCCCCTTAAATGTTCGTCTTGGGGGGTCGGACGTCTATAATATTATAGACGTCCATGCCCCCCAGGATGGACGTTTAAGAGGCTGACATGGAGAGTTGAAGCGTTAATTTGTTCAGCCTCGTAAACGTCCGTCCCCCTTAGACGGACGTCTATAACATTATAGACGTCTGTCCCCCACACAACGGACGTCTAGAGTTTGACTTATTTACGAATATGCCACCGGTCAATTATTTACGTTGGTGCTTTTACGAACGAACGTCTATGGGGAGACGTTAAAAGCCAATTCTGCACTAGTGTATATATATATATATATATATATATATATATATAAAACAATCTTCAAATTTACCAATATAAATTTCAATTTTAGAATAATATTCAAATTAAAATAAATCGTTATTTTTATATTTTTAAAAGTTGAAAGAGTTTATGATTTTAAGTTGTTAATAATACACTTATTTTTATATTAACGAAATTATTATTTAAATTTAACATAAATATATTAAAATTTTAACATAATTACTATTCACAATATTTTATTATTTAATTTATTTTTGATTTGTTAATGATGTCATTTATTAATTTACGTATTTTTAGTTATTATTATTAATATTATTATTATTATTATTTGTCATTATTCACATATTTTATAAAATATTTTGAATTCTTCATATTTTAAATTTTGTTCCCATATAAAATTTGAACGTTTAGGATAAGTTATATATATATATACACGAAAAAGTTGTTTAAAAAGTATTAAAAAAATGCATTAAGAAAACTATGAATAAAATTATAAAATATGGGTATTACTCTATTGAACTTCGTATTGTAGTGACAAATTTCATCCATTAAATTTTTTGAATAAAAATATGTTTAAAATAGTTTTCAATGAGTGTAAATAGTTTTTTATACTTTATTTAAAAATATTCACACAATCTTTTCATACCAATTTAAAAAATAAAATAATGATATTAAAAAGTAAAACATTCACTCATTACTTAAATTACTTAAATGTAAATTATTTTTAAAAAAATTAAAACATATTTTGTATTTAATTTTATTTTTACAATATATATATATATAATAAAAAAAATCTAAAACAAGGTCAAAATACATCTCTTTGTTTTTTATAATATTATATGAAGAAGGAAACTTAAAGAATCTTTGTTTCTTATAATATTTCATGAAGGAAACTTAAAGAATATGAATATTAGGAACACAATTTAAGAATAATTTAGTAAATTAAATAAATTGTAATTTCATTTTAATTTTACAGAATATTAAATTGGCTGAGCGAACAAACCTCAATAGATGAAAGTCTGTATGTGTAATTTCTGTTTGTTTTATTATTTTCATATGTTTTGGGTTATAGACTTTATTTTAAGGTTTCTAGATTTTCTTCGACTAATGCGTCTATATTTAGAGGTATAAAAAAGTGATATAAAAACTTTGAATTATATTATATGCATTTGCATTTTTAAAGGATAATTATCTTGGTTGTTGAATTATAATTCTGATTCTTATCATATCTTAACCTTCTTTTTATAGCTATTGAAAATTCAAATTAAAAAATGATAAAATTTTCTCCTAATGATTGTTGTTAACTCATTGGCAAGTATACAAAATCGTTCAAGTAATATAAAATGGTAAGACGAAGTATCGTTTTTCAAGAGATTTGCGTAATACTAGTTAATTGCACTATTAACAACTCATATAGACTCAAGAACAACATATTAATTGAAAAACAAGTGCAAAGAAGATAAAATTTCAACTATACAAGTCTGGACCTTTGGTGTTTGAAGACACTTAGACATGGACTAGACTATAAATTGTATGAAATGACATTGTTAAGGTTAGTTTTCACCTATTCATTGTGCAAACACAATTTCATCTCCTCTCCATCAAATTACTAAAGTCAATCCACAAAATTACTCTAGCCCTAATTTCTTAGGTGAAAGAGCCTAGCTTTTCCCTATTAAACTCCAATTTCTTTGAAAGTCTAACAAGTAAAACCCGCATTAAGACATGAAACCCCAATGACCACATGTGAATCATCTTCCATTTTTAGAATCAATGACCACAATGTTTCAGTTCTAGGTTCCATCTTATGTCTCCATGACCCATGAAACCCCAAAATCAAGTCATGAATGTGTCCATTGCATGCAAGCTTTAAGAATGAAAACAAGAATACTAGCAATTGATAGAAAAGGCATATATATAATCAAATCATTCAACAAATACACAAAGGCTACAACTAACCCCAACAAGATGGGTTTGTCTCTCCATTTCCGTGGAGAGCCTTTAAGCTTACAAAATGGCCATGGAAGAAGAAGAAGAACCCAAAGAGGAAGAAGAAAGTGTTACCACAAACCCTAGCAGCACTTCAAGCTCTCCAATGAGTGAAATCGCGCCTCCAAAAAACCAAAGACCCAAACCCCTTCGCGTTTTAGGTTTAAATAAGCTCAAACTGCCACATCAGCGAAGGTGGCGCTCTACGCCCCTAGAGGGGGTGCCCAGGCGAGAAATTCTGACAGCAAAATGGCGCTCAGCGCCCTTTGCTAAGGGGCGCTCAACGCGAGCACACCAGAAATCAACTTTTGTTCAATTTGTGAAGGTGGCGCTCAACGCCCCTAACGCCCCTGACCCAAGGGCCCTCAGCCTGACTCTGCTGCACTGCATCTTTTTCTCTTTTTCTACAGATTTGCTTGCTTTTGTGGCTGGTTCAGTTCTTTACATTGTTGGAGATTCTTCCAAGCACATTATTAGCTACAAAATAAAGGGATTTTAGATGAAAGTACATCAAAGTAGCTCAAAACACAATTATTTATAAAACTAAGATAAAAGAGAGGATTAAGCAAGTTAGAAGCTAAAAAATAGTTGATTTTGTTACTAAATTGATGCTTAGATAATGGTAAGAATTAGCCTTGTCAATTGTATCAGATAATGATTTAAAAATACTGAGACACAATTATTTGAATAAAAGATTTTAATATAAATAATTTTATAACAAAAGTGTTTCATTATTTTAAAATACATAATTTCTCATTAAATCATGTTTTAAGTTTTCTAACTTTTTTTTTTCTATTAGTGTAATTGAAAATCCAAGACAGTAGAGTTAATCCTTGTGATAGTTATTCAATTTGGATGGATTGATTTATTTATTTATTCGTATAAGGTTAGTTTCATCTCTTTCTCTTGATCTTTTCCTAATATAGATGTTGTATATGAGCTTCTTAGATTTTATTACATAAAAAAAAGTAATAAAATCCTAACTTTGACTGAGTGGTGAGTTACAATTTTTTTTAGATTTGATTTATAGATTTATTTTTCATCCAGAATAATTCCAAACTGCACTGAATCTTGTAGATTAAATTAGTAGTATTGACCAGTACAGTTTGAGTATATGGCTGAGCTTAATTCTAAATTACTTATAAAGCTATATTTAGCTATAACTTTATGTTCTTCTTCTCTCTATAAAATGGAATATTACACATCATAGCTTCAGTAAGCAGAATCTAAGATTCAGCAATGAACATGGCATGCAACCACTTTATTCTCCTTCTCTTCTTCGCTCTTCCTCTCACATCACAATCAATTACTTTCGTTGGTCCTGCATCTATTGTCGATGTTTCTTCACTCAATCGAAGTAGTTTTCCGACAGGCTTCGTTTTTGGAACAACATCAGCAGCATACCAGGTATACATATTTCGGTTTCATTTTTGTATTACATTGAAATTTTTTTCTAATATTAACTAGTCAGATTTGGAACTACATCTCTTGCAGTTTAATTAGCAACCAATGTGTAATGTTATAATACCATCTGATCAAAGATCCTGTAGTTCATATATACACAGTGTTGTTATCACTTATTTTAAAAAATAACTATTCAAATTTGAATGAAGAAAGACAGCATATAGTTATAGATGTATTTATCATTCTATTCATTGTACAAAGTAAATAAAGATGACATTATTTATCCTATTGGCAGAAACCATGTGACAAATCTTATATCAACTATAAATAAAGTAAATTTACAATATTTACAAATATCACCTTACCATATAAAGTATATGCAAATCTCATTATCTTTAATGGACTTTTGATACAAAAACATTACATATGTAAAATCATGAATTATTGTACCCGAGTTGACACAAGTGTCTTATGTATATATACACATATAGATATTATGCTGATTAAAAAGTAAATTGATTTTATAAAATTGAATTAAATTTAAACTAATTTTATAAGTTGAATTAGGTTATTTTTTTATAAATAAATGTAAGTTGTTAGTATGTTGTTCATAAAAAGAGTTAAACTCGTAACTTTTTTCACTCTCTTTTTTCAAACTTTTCAAACCAACTTTATATCTCTCAATGTTAATGCAAAAAGTTGAATTAGGGTTAAAATTTACTTGTTAGTAATGCTCATAATTCATTCCTAACAAGAAGTTAACCTTTAAAATTTGAATCTAAACACATAATTTTATGTTCATGCTGTAGTACGAAGGTGCTGCAAAAGAAGATGGAAGAGGACTAAGTATGTGGGATGTATTCACCCACAAATATCCAGGTACATTTTGTTGGAGTTTCATATTCATTAAACATAAGAAGATTTCGTAATATATAAGTAAGTTGAAATTTTATCTTAAAAAGTTAATTTTATAAGATTAAGTTAAATTTAAAATTTACATTTTAATATTTTTTATGTTTTCATCTCTAACAATCTAACAATGTATAAAGTAATTTTATGAGCTCAGTGTAATGTTTTAAAATAGCCTGATTATACATGTATAATACTTTCAGAGAAAATAAAGGATAAAAGTAATGGAGACGTAGCAGTTGATCAGTATCATCGCTATAAGGTAAAGTCCAAATTCTCAGTCAATGATGAAACCAAGTATCACTCTCCCTCAAAGTAATTAATCATTTTTCTAGTGTTGTTTTCTGTTTATATAACAGGGAGATATTCATATAATGAAGAATATGAATCTCGATGCTTACAGATTCTCCATCTCTTGGTCCAGAATCCTACCAAGTGAGATCAAAGTTCATCAACAATTATTAATTATTTTCGTAATTATTGTATTTGTACCTTTCATGTTAATGATTTCAATCTTTGTAAATCATAAATAGAAGGAAAGCTGAGTGGAGGTATAAATCACGAAGGAATCGATTATTACCACAACCTCATCGATCATTTGCTACTCAACGGTCAACATTAATTCTTTACTCTTTTTTTTTTCTTAATTAAAAAGTTTACATTTTATAATAGATTTTTAAGTAAGTGACAATAGTTATATGCGAAATATTAATATTTCAGGTATACAACCATATGTGACACTTTTTCACTGGGATATTCCTCAAGCTTTACAAGAAGACTACGGTGGTTTCTTAAGTCCTCTCATTGTGTAAGTTTTACAAAATTTATCTTTTATGTCATAACTAAAAATAAAAATACGAATGATATGTAAGATAACTTAGTAATCTAATTTCCATAAATAGTTACTTCCTTGATGTTAACTTTACACTAATTTATTATCATTATAACTACCATGAATATAATTCATCCATCACTGATTTTCAGAAATGATTTTCAAGACTATGCGGAACTTTGTTTCGAAGAATTTGGAGATAAGGTGAAACATTGGATTACTTTAAACGAGCCATGGTCTTTTAGTAGGGGTGGTTATGCACTTGGGAGCTTTGCACCAGGTCGATGTTCCCAATGGTTAAATCCAGAATGCACTGGTGGTGATTCAGGAACAGAACCTTATGTAATTTCACATTATCAACTACTTTCTCATGCAGCAGCTGTTCAAGTGTACAAGAAAAAGTATCAGGTTTTTCAGTCTTCACCAAAACCTACACTTCAGCATTGCTATAAGGGTTAAACTATTTTTGTACAACTCTTGTACTTAACATTTGGAACACTTTGCTTAGGAATCTCAAAGGGGAGTGATAGGCATAACACATGTGTCTCATTGGTTTGAGCCATTTTCAAATACCACATCAGATAAAGAAGCTGCTCAACGAGCTCTTGACTTTATGTATGGATGGTAAGTACTTCACTCTCCATTTAAATATTACCACTCTTAAAAATAAAATTATGTTAGAATATAAAATTTAAGATTAACTCAACCTTGTAAAATCGACTTATAACATTAAGTTTATACTTATTTATATACTGTGAACGGTCTTATTGTTCGTCTATTGGAAACTTTCAACACATGTCCTTCATACACTGAGAAATATATATATTGAGTTTAGGGACAAAACATTAATTATTGGTATGATAATGTTGTACAATAGGCTGGACAAACAAAAAATCTCGTTATGATAGACTTTAAATTATAGTTATGATATTATATTAAGAAGTGAATTTTAAACTTATACAATCATATAAGATTGTACTCATTTATATATTATAAATTTATCTTATAACTATAATTGATGTGGAATATCTTGAGTTATGTAGAGTCACACTAATTAAAGTTGTTATTACGTGTTATATTGTTCTTCTATTTTCAAGAGTAAAATATTGTAAGTTTTGGATTTGTACTATATTATATTATTTTGATAGTAGGTATGTGAATAATTTGGAGTTATTCAACAAAGAAAAGTCTGAAATTTTGATATTTTGTAATAATAATTATAGGTACATGGAACCATTGACATCAGGAAAGTATCCAGAGAGCATGCGTTCCTTAGTTGGTAAAAGATTACCAGAATTCACTAAAGAAGAAGCAAAACTTCTTGTTGGTTCATTTGATTTTCTTGGATTAAACTATTACACCACTTACTATGCTGCCGATGCACCCAAAACCAAACCTAATTATGAAACAGATTGCAAGGCCAATCTTTCATGTAAGTAGAACTTTAACTATCACTTATTTAAATAACATATCTTATAATTTCATAATATCACATTTTGTTTTTTGTTTTGTGGGCTAGCTATTCGTAATGGCGTTCCAATAGGTCCATCGGTATGTATGCAATCATTTGAAATTTTATGTTCATATTATTTTTGGTTTATTTGGTTTTGTATAACTTCATATTTATATTTGCAGAGTGGTTCTAGTTGGTTATACGTTTATCCTAAAGGAATTAGAGAATTGTTGCTCTATACAAAAGAAAAGTACAACATTCCTTTGATTTACATAACTGAAAATGGTAATTAAATCAAATCATCATTTTATTATCTTTGAAATATCTCATTAAGTAATTATTTAGACAAAATTATTTAAAATATGTAGCCTTAATATAACTTTTTGCATGTTTATAAGTAATCTTTCTTCTATCATTTTTAACGTATATTGCTTTTAATTTGAAGGTGTAAGTGAATTGGACGAACAGTCAGTATCGTTAAGGAAATCCCTTTACGATAAACATAGAGTTCACTACTATTATCACCATCTCTATTATATAAATTCGGCAGTTAGGTAATTAATGATTTCTTTATTGCTCAAAAATTATTTTATTTGCAAATTTAATTTATTTATTTTATTGACTTTACTAGGGATGGCGTAAACATAAAAGGATATTTTGCATGGTCATTGTTGGACAACTTCGAATGGAATGATGGTTATGCAGTACGCTTTGGAATTCACTTTGTGGATTATAAGGATGGCTTGAAACGATATGAAAAACTCTCTGCAAAATGGTTTAAGAACTTTCTTAAAAGGTCTTAGATTATATAGTTAGTTCTTAATATTTAAGGCACTCTACTATTAGAATAAATATTGATAGAGTAAGGATTCTTGCAAAGCTCATGTAATAGATATAGGGTTAAATGATTCCATTGGTTTTCATTTTTGTAGAAAAAATTGTAATCGGTCCTGTATTTTTATTGGTTCCGATTTGGTCCTTAATATGAAAAAATTGATACAGTTAGTTTTTTCGTTAATAATGTACTAACATTATTAAAGAGGTGTCACATGTTACTTATTTTTTTTTTCAGTTTTTTTAATAATAAAAATTTGTCACATGTTAAAGTAACATCAGGTCATATGACAAAGATAATGTGATGTCACTATGTCAGTGTCACATATTACTCTCATGATTGTTTAGTTTTAATTTGGTCTTTATATTTTTATTTTATCTCAATTCAGTCATAATATTTTTAAAATTAAACAATATTGTCACTCTTCAAATAGTAACGAAATTTAATTTTTATATAAATGTTATGCAATAGTATAGTGCTAAGTATTTTCGCATGCACGCGGACGACCCAGGTTTGGTCCGCGACAACGACGCCAAAAACTTGATAACATTTTGTCAAGTATACCAAATCGTTTCAAGCGGTAAAAGTAAATACAAAGTATTGTTCTCCCAAGGGAATTGAGTTACGTTATCTAATTGGACTCATTTACTGGTTTCATGAATCACATGAAAATAAAACCTTGCACAACATATCATCATTTCATTCAAACATTCACATCAAGGCATACGAGTCCTAATTCCTTAGCAACTAGTTCTAAATTCGTATATCAAAGTGTTTCTCTTAGTCAATTTAATATACAATTTGCATTAAATCAGATGCTAAGAATGACTAAGTTATTGAGTCTATCCCTAGATCCCAAATCACTTAGATGCTCTATCTATGTCCATGTTCAAAGTTACTTTCTAGTAAGAAGAGACTTTCAAATAACATTATATTTCCATATAATGAAAATAAATTCAAGAAAGAGCATATGAACGAACAACGATATATTGCACAAGAATTTTACATCATAATGAAGTCATTACATCCAATTTGAACGAAAGAGAAATCTAGCTACTCTTATTCATAGACCCGTCAATTTGGCCCCCCTTACATGGTTTGGCCCTAACCCACGTGGGTTGGGGCCAGAAAAATCCACAGGGCAAAAAGCCCCTTATAGAAAAAGCCCACAGGGCCAAAATTTCTTCAAAAGCCCTCTGGGCCAGGGCCAACCCATGGGCCTTTTTTTTAGAAAAAATATTCATTTTGAATACAAGAAAAAATATAATTAACTCTTAATTTGTTACAAAAATAGTTACTATAGAAAATAAATTGAAATTTTTATAGGAGGAGGGTTCTAGAATCAAGAAACAAAAGCAAATTGACAATATTTATTGAGTTAGATTCTCTAAGTATATAATTAAAGGATCATTTTATAAATTTGAAAATTTAAATTTTAGAGAAGATTTTCTATAATTGAAGCTCTTAATTTAAAAAAAAAAATAAGGCTTCTTTATTTTCTTAGAAAGCTACTGAAAAAGAAATTAAATATAAATGATTTTATTTTTCATTTTATACTCGACAAATCGTGCTCATAACATAAATAATAAGTAAAAAGAAAAAACTCATAAACATTGTGCAAGATACCGTTGTATTTTCCCATAGGATTCAATCTCGTCGTACTATACTCACTCAAAATGTTTACATTTTAAATCTCATAAACATAAACATACATTTATGTTATGTGTTCATTTAATGTGTTAGTTAAAGAATTGAAACACTATAACATTGTCATTCTTTAGTACTTTATGTCTATTTAAAATTTTCTTTGTTTTATAAATTTTTTAGAAATTAATTTTCTTTTTATAATATATCTTATGGTGATTTTGAGAAAAGATTATCACAGAGAAAAAACAAAATAAAACATAAGTTTAATTTCACATAGAATATTAATATTATTTTTGATCCAAAAATTTTAGATAATAAATTTTTGAATTATTTTTAATTTTAAATAATTAAAAACAGATTGAGTGATATTTTAGAAGTCGAGGAAACAAAAGAATGATTCTTTTTAAGAACTGTAAAAACAGTGCAAATATTAAATTAATTTAATATGTTATTATCTCTCTTTGGAGTTATTTTGATATTACTAATTATATATAATTTTCTAATAATTGGTGTTTGCAATATAAGACATAATTGTATTAAAATTGACAACAAAATAAAACATCTTTATAATATTTTAGTAAAAAAAAATTTGTAATACTATTTAGTTGTATAAAATTATGTGTGTGGTTTGCAATTGTTTTTAATTATTTAAAAAAGTAGTTATTTTGAATATTAAATATTCTATTATACTATAATTAATTAGTTTTATTTAATAATTTGAAATAAGAAATCAATTCCATGAATATAAAATTTAGTACTTCTATTATGAGAATGTTGAAGTTTAGTTTCCAAAAATTTTTTAGTGGGCTAAACCCACCTTAACCCTGATCCTAACCCCCTTAAGAGGTGGCTTTTGGGGGTTGGGGCTTTTTTTTGGCCCCCATTTGAGGGGCTTCTTAAGAGGGGGCTTTTTCAAGAGTGGGTTAGGGCTAGTCCTAGGGTCATGGGTCAAATTGACAACTCTAACTATCACCAACGTCTATATACGATTATCGACGTTGGCCCCCTACAACAGACGTCTATATGCCTGACAGGTAGGTGACAAGTTGTTTTTTTCCGCCATATGGACGTCTGATCCCGCCATCTGACGTCTAAATGGCCTGACAGGGTAGATGAAGAGTTGTTTAGGACGTCGGCTTCCCTTACGGCTGACGTTTATATACACCACGAATATTAATTTTTCAATCGGATGGATGTCATATTAGTGGGGTCCCCTACGTCTAGTCGAGAATAGACGTTGGTGCCCCCCTGTGCTCGATGTCTGGTTTCCTGTTAAATCAGAAATCGAACCCGCGGTGACGCGCACTTTATCGTCTTCCTTCTCGCCTTTTTTCTCCGCGACATTGCATTTCCAGGTGCATTTTGTCTCTTTTGAACCGTTTAAACTTACGTTTACTCCGATTAAATTAGTCTTTGATGGATTATGTTCCATTTGAACCGATTAAAATGAGTTTTTGTTGTGTTTTGGTGCATTTTTTCTCGTGTCTTTGGGTAGCGTAGTAGCACCTTCTCCCTTTGCTAGTTTCCTCGTAAGGAAAACTTGCGTCTTTTGGATGTCTTATAGCATTTCAACGCAAAACCGAACCTGGGTCCTTGCCTAATTCTCATGTCACCGTATTCGTTTCATTGCCTAGTTGGAATGGAACTACGCAAGGACCCAGATTCGGTTTTCGGTTGAAATGTCATAAGAGGTCCAAAAGACGCAAGCTTTTCTTGTGAGGAAACAAGCAAAGGAAGAAGGTTTTACTACGCTACTCAAAGACACGAGTTGCAGTAGACATTAGTTAATGCCATGTCTAACGTCTATAGACGTCGGTTTTGGTGTAATTCGACGTCTATAAAGATGTCGAACCTGTAGAGTCCCGACGTCCCATTAACGTCACCCATAAAGACATCGGATCGAGATCTGATGTTAAAAGTCCAAAATAACATACGTCTAAAGCCCTTTCTGCACTAGTGAATACAAATATTTGATATTCTTATATTTTTTTTATAAACAATGTCTTTTCTAGACAAGACTCTCATAAAACATGTAAAAGTTACACTATTTTTTATTTGTCCTGTTTGGAGTAATGTTTGCTTTTTGGTGTTCGTAGCTATTCTTACCGGAAGGTTGGGGAAGGAAGGGAAAGAATTTGAAGTTTAGAAGAAAAGAAAGAAAAGCACAAAGAAAAAGTGGTAATTTATGTATCTTTAGTGTTGTACACTGTTTTAATAGCTAAAATCTCAAAAGTAACTCCTTAGTAGTGACACTACACTATCTACTCTCACTGAAATTCCTGCACAATGTTGTCATTGATCCAAAAGTTCTAATCTCACTTTTTATTCTGCAGTAGTTCTCTGTTCTTCTTGCTAAGAAATCCTTGAAAGACAAATTAATGTACAAGAGGAGTAGAATGAAAAGAAACGATGAAGAAAAAAAATTACTGTAATTAAAACTTAAACGATTTAAGAAAAGACTGGAGAAAAATATTGATAGATGAACCAGTCCAGAATTTAAATGGAACATGAACTGTAGAAGTGGAAAAAGGAAATTATTAAGTAGAAATCAACAACTTTAATGAAAAATTTAAAAACATTAGTAATTTGTTTTTTATATTTAGGTTTTTAATTTTTTTTTATTTTTGTTTTTACTCAATTGAAAGACTTTTTTTTTTCTTTTTTAAAAATTCAATGTGATTTTTTTTAAAATTCATGTATCATGTTAAAATTTGAATTATCTTTTATTTTAAAATTACTATAATTTTTCTTTTTTTTTTATATTTTTCTTTCCTTCTTTCATCTTTTCCTTCTCTTTCCACTTTTCATCATATTCCTCCACCTCCTACTATCTTTCAAACAAAAGGTTAATCCTTTTCATAAAATTAGAAAAGCATAAAGTAGATTGAATTCAAAGTTTCTTTCCCACAGATCCCTCTCAACACAGTCCACATTTTACTTGATATTGTTCGCATTCCAACCCTTAAATCCATTCTCAACATAGTCCACACTTCACTTGACATCATTCACATTCCAACTTCCAAAACCCCTCTCAACGCAGTCCAAGTCCTTAAACTTCTTAAAGACTATTATGTAATTGCATCTTTATCGTTTTATAACCTTTGTCTGTATATCTGCATAACTATTATACAATATATAAACCTCTTTCAATAAAAAGTTATGAATCTCTTTTTTTTATATAGTGCCTCTGCCTTTTCACACTACCCCTTTCTTTTCCTTTTATTGTATCTAGAGTCAATTTTTTGGGCTTACTTTTCTTGTTCATCATATTAGCATAAAAAATCTCCTTCCTCTACAACTCTCACTTTCACACATCAAACTTGTTGTAAAACTTGTTATTTTGCAAAAGATTCGTGCGAAAGAAACTGAAGCACGTTGCACTAATAAGGGTCAAATACCATCCCACAAGTCTCGGGATATTTGTTTATCAGTATTACCATCCCGAAAGGCTTGGGAGTTAGGTTTTGAATAACATCTTCCGTCAAATCTCCTCACGCAAGTCACGAAATCGGTTTTGGGCAGCTACTTCCGCAAGATTATTTTTCCTTGGATCTCTCATTTTCATGCTCTATAAATAAAGCACCTACTTCACTTTAAAATCATCATCATAATCATTCTTCTCTCATTCTCTCTTCTCTTAGTTTCATTCTTTCTCTTTTCTTCTTCTCTTAAAAATATTCCGGGTTTACTTTTATTCTCTACTTAAGAGATCCTTGCTAGTTCTGAGATCCTCAGAAATTCTGAGAAGTTCCTGTTGTATCTTGGGAGGCTTGCGTAATACACCGTGGATAAGTCCTTAAGGACAGTGATCTACACGCCTCAGAAAGTCTTTTATTCATGATTTTTATTCTATTATTGTCAGCTTCTACAACAATCTTAAGGACTTATGACTGACAACAACAACAACTCAATCCCGGAGAATCAGAATATTGTTTCCAGAACTCAGACAGTCTTCGCGAAACCTTTCCTGGTTGTATCAAAAATTGAAGTCTTCTCTGGTCAGAATTTTCGGCGCTGGCAAGAACGCATGTCAACCCTCTTAGACATGTACGAAGTCGCTTTTGCTCTTTCATCTTCAAAACTCGACTCCAGTCTCCCTCCAAATTCAAAACAAGTTGAAGACTAGGTTCATGCAAACAAGGTATGTCGTCATACTTTACTTAGTGCACTCTCTAACAATTTGTTCGATGTATACTGTTCCTATAAGGAAGCGAAAGACATTTGGGATTCGTTGATTCTCAAATACACTACTGAAGATATGGTCAGGCAAAGATTCATCATTGGAATTACTATCGCTGGGAAATGGTTGAAGATATCAAAGCGGAGAACGTTCTTCTTCCAGATGAGTTTGTTTCAGAGCTTCTGATCGAGAAACTGCCGCCTTCCTGGACTGATTACAAGCAACAACTAAAACATAGGCACAAGCAAATGTCACTTTCAGAGTTGATCACTCACATAATTATTGAAGATACCAACAGGAAAGAATGTGCTGTTGTGAGGGCCAAAGCATTGTTTGCAAAAGCAAACATGGTAGAAGACAAACCTGCTCCAAAAAGGTACGAACACAAACTTGATCACAATAAGAAAAATAATTTTTGAAAATTTCGCCCCAACACATCGATCTAACCCCACCTTTAAGAAGAAAGGAAATTGCTTCGTATGTGGGAAGTCGGGCCATCATGCACCGTAGTGCAGGCATAGAGTATGAATTGACAATCCTCTTAAGGCTAATATAGTCGAAGGAGATGACATTATTGTTGCGGTCGTTTCTTAAGTAAATCTGATGACAAATGTGAGCAAGTGGGTGGTAGACTCTAGTGCTACCAGGCATATCTGTGCAAACAGAAGTGCCTTTACCTCTTACACTAGTGTAGGGGATGAAGAAGAACACGTTTACCTTGGTGATTCCAGGACCACTCCTGTTCTGGGAAAAGTGAAAGTTCTTCTCAAACTCACATCTGGAAAGACTCTGGCCTTGAGTGATGTGCTACATGTGCCATCAATCAGAGTTAATTTAATCTCTGTAGCACTACTGGGAAAAGTGAGGGTTAAAGTGTCATTCGAGTCTGACAAGATTGTAATGACAAAAAATAATGTTTTTGTGGGGAAGGGATATTGTGATCAGGGTCTCTTTGTACTTAACATTTCTAAAAATATTAATGAATCATCTTCTTCTGCTTATATTATTGACTCATATGATATATGGCAAGCTAGATTAGGACATCTAAATTCTTCCTATGTTATGAAATTAAAACAACTAGGATTAATTAATATGCATGATAAACAGAGTAGTAAATGTGATATATGTGTAAAATCTAAAATAACAAAGAAAACATGTTTTTCTGTAGAACATCAAATTGAACTGTTATGGTTAATTCATACTGATCTAGCTGATATGAAACAAAGCATGTCTAGAGGAGGTAAAAATTATTTTGTGACCTTTATAGATGATTATTCTAGATACACCAAAGTATACTTAATCCAACACAAAGATGAAGCCTTTGATGTGTTTTTAACCTATAAAGCAGAAGTAGAAAATCAATTGAATAAAAAGATTAAAAGAATTAGATTGATGAGTGCATATTTATGCCCACATTTATGCTTTAAAATTAAATTTTTGATGAAATTCATGTGCTTGAATGATTGATTTAAAGAGGATTTGTGATGATTTGATATATTGTGTTTGGAATTAAAAGGGACTTAAAAAGTGATTTTAATTGCATAAATTATTCTTGGAAATTCTTACGTTTTTTGTGCAGCTAAAATTATAAGTTTTATTGGTCCAAATGGCAATTCAAGGCCCAAAATCAGGTTTTATTTGGAAAATAATGTACAGATGGGCCAAACAGACAGACTTTACCCTTGCACCTCCTAAAATCCCTACACAGACTCCTATTTCTGAAACAGGCCAACAACCAAGCCTAAACACTAAGTCTTTTCTACTACACCTCCCTAAGTTTCCTACTCCTACCCCTCCTAAACTAGACTCCACCAGATCATGCCACATGGCAATCTAATACCTACACATCTGACCATCAAGAAGTTGCCATGTCATTAATCCTCTGCACACCAAATTAACCAATCAGTTGTTTCCACGTCACCACCCTTGACACATCATCATCTTCTCCAAACAGAAACCCTAATTTCATCATCCTAACCTAACCCTAGCCGCCACTGTCGTGCCGCCGTCATCACCATGCTGCAAGGTGCCGCCGCTATGAACCCTAGATCTGACCAACCACCTCGTCGCCAGCAGCGTCACCAACCTCCGTTATTCTCGCTCATGCCGCCACCACCAAATCGTCAGAACCGCGCCGTCGCGTCGCTTCGTCACCGGACAGCCACCACCAAGGCGCGACTTTCTAGCCGCCATCCGCGAGTTCATCTTCGCATCACCATCATCTCGCCGCTGTCGCACATAGTTCATCGTCCTCTTCTCCATTGATGCAAGATCTACACCGCACCATCCGCAACCACGCCGTGACCTCCATCGTCGTCACACCACCAACGAAGAGGACACAACCTGCAACAATCAACCACACCGCAGTACCATGCGAAATAGCGATCATCTTCTTCACCAAACCTGCATCAGAAAACCAAATCGCGACACAGCCCTCCTCGCGTGTTCATCATCATCACCGTGCCGCGACCACCACTAACCTCCATCGTCTTCGAACCGCGAGCAGCGCCACTGCAGAGGGAAGGGTTCGAAAGCAGGCAGTGGCGGAGGGGGAAGCCTTTCCCCAATCTCACAAACCTTAATTTTGGGTGGAAGTGGATTGACACGTGGCGGGCACTCATTGGCGTGTCATCTTGAGTCAAAAATGGTCAATGCTGTTTGAATCTGGTCAAGGTGGTCAACTGAGGGGCTTTCCTATAATTTCAGAAATTAAAAAGGGGTTAAAGCGCAGATAGAAGAAATTCAGGGCTTATGTGTAATTTTGGAAAATTCAGAAAAGCTAAAAGATAAAATTCACTTGTTGAATTAATTTAATTTGGGAATATCAACCGAAAATATCTTCCAAATAATGTTATAATTATCTAAATCTTTTAGTTATTTGGGAGATATAAGATAAAAGATTCTATCAACTGAATATTCAGAGTCCAAGCCCAATCAAGCCCTATATAAAGAGACCCAGGGGAGGCAAAAAAGGGGGACTTCACTTCATTCATTCATTCACCACTTCTCTCTCTTATTTCATCTTGTATTCAACTCCATTCATGGAGAGCTAAACATCTAGGGCTATTCTGCTGTAATTCCATTATGGATTTTGAGGTTAGGTTGAGTTAATGCAATTGTTTATTTTGATTATTGATTTAAGTTGTTCTCTCTCTATGTCTTTCATCTCTCTATCAAATTAAAAGCAAAGATTCTTGCATCATAATGTGTTTGAATCTACATGCATATTGATTATATGAGTTCTAGGGTTTCTAGGTTTAATTGAGAATCTACTTTGATTTAATTTAGGAACTTTCATATGATTAATTGGTTTTTACTATCATTTGAGAATGTACTTTGATTGGTAGTAGTAATTTCAACTATAATCAATTGAGAATTTACTTTGATTGATTAGTTTTTAATTTGGTTAGGCGATTTAAGAATAGACATGATTAAACATAATAGGATTTGATTGAGAATGTACTTTGGTTGAATTCATTGTGAATAATCTAGAAAGGTTTTGCATTTGATTGAGAATTTACTTTGGTTAAGTGCATGATCGCCCTCAAATTAATTAAGAATGTACTTTAATTAATTTGAAACTTAAATAAGAATCAATTGAACAATTATCTGTGAATAACCGATGATGAATCTATCTTGGAAAAACAGTGGAATTAGCCTATTTCATTATAATCATTTTTAAGTTTCTTATTTGTTCTTTAAACTTTCTCCAAACATCATTTTTATTCTTGAACATTGCATTGCATTCATAAGATTCAAATATTAAAAGGCAATTCCGTATTCGTTGGGAGACGACTCAGGGTTACTTTAACCCTATCTACTTTCTTGAATACTACTTGACAATACTGAAGTTGCCTTGAAAAGTAGTATTAATTTGATAGCTTCAAAGTATACTTAATCAAACACAAAGATGAAGCCTTTGATGTGTTTTTAACCTATAAAGCAGAAGTAGAAAATCAATTGAATAAAAAGATTAAAAGAATTAGATCAGATAGAGGTGGTGAATATGTTTTGTTTAATGACTTTTGTGTTAAAGAAGGTATCATCCATGAAGTAACTCCACCATATTCACCTGAGTCTAATGGAGTAGCTGAGAGAAAGAATAGAACTCTTAAGGAGATGATGAATGCTATGCTTATTAGTTCTAGTGCACCTGATAACTTTTGGGGAGAAGCCTTGCTTACTACGTGTTTTTTACGAAATAGAATACCTCATAAGAAAACTGGTAAAACTCCGTATGAGTTGTGGAGAGGTTATCAACCTAACCTTAAATATTTAAGAGTGTTGGGGGTGCCTAGCTAAGGTGATGTTACCCGATCCTAAGAAAAGGAAAATAGGCTCTAAAACACGTGATTGTATGTTCTTAGGTTATGCTGAACATAGTGCTGCCTATAGGTTTCTAGTTCTTAAAAGTGATACACTTGAAAGAAATTCTATAATGGAGACGAAAAATGCTGAGTTTTTTGAACATGTTTTTCCTTTAAAGGTTAGTGAGAAGTCTCAACCTATAGAAAATAATAATAATAGTGATGCCTTATGTGAGGAATTAAGAAGAAGTAAAAGACAAAGGAAGGAAACTTCATTTGGTAATGATTTCTATACCTATCTAGTTGATAATGATCCAAGTAACTTTATAGAAGCCATTAGTGCTCCTGATGCAAAACAGTGGGATAAAGCCATTAAGACTAAAATTGAATCAATTCAGAAAAATAATACTTGGACCTTAGTAGATTTGCCTAAAGGAGCAAAACCCATTGGTTGTAAGTGGATCTTTAAGAAAAAGTATCATCTTGATGGATCTATAGAGAAGTATAAGGCAAGATTAGTAGCAAAAGGTTTTACTCAAAAACCCAACATAGATTACTTTGATACTTTTGCCCCTATGACTAGGATTTCCTCTATTCGAGTTCTATTAGCCTTAGCAGCCATCCATAAGCTAGTGATACACCAAATGGATGTTAAAACTGCCTTTTTGAATGGTGATTTAGAGGAGGAAATTTATATGACTCAACCTGAAGGGTGTGTAGTACCTGGTCAAGAGAATAAAGTTTGTAAACTTTTAAAATCTTTGTATGGGTTGAAACAAGCACCAAAACAGTGGCATGAAAAACTAGATAATGTATTGCTATGTGATGGTTTTTCACCTAATGATGCTGATAAATGTGTGTACTCTAAATCTGAAAATGATGATTGTGTCATTATATGTTTGTATGTGGATGACATGTTAATTTTTGGTACATGCAATGAGATTGTTACTAGAACTAAACTGTTTCTAGGATTGAACTTTGAAATGAAAGACATGGGTGAAACCAATGTAATTTTAGGTGTTAAAATCATAAGGAAGGGAGATAGTATATTACTATCCCAAGCACAATACATTGAGAAACTTTTTAAGAAGTTTGGGTATTATGATTTCAAACCTGTGAGTACCCCTTATGGTGCTAACTCTAAATTAATGAAAAATAGAGGAGAATCATTATCTCAGCCTCAGTATGCCCAGATAATTGGGAGCTTACTACACTTGATGAGCTTTTCTAGACCTGATATTGCTTATGTAGTAGGTAGATTGAGTAGGTACACTCAATGTCCAAATCAAGAACATTGGGATGCACTTTCCAGGCTTATGAGATACTTAAGAGGTTCAATGGATTATGCCATTGAATATAGTGGATTTCCCGTTGTACTATAAGGGTATAGTGATGCTAACTGGATCTCTGATTCAGATGAGACAAAATCCACTAGTGGTTATGTATTCACACTTGGGGGTGGTGTGATTACATGGAGATCATCCAGACAAACTATTATTGCAAGATCAACAATGGAATCTGAGTTTGTCGCTCTTGAGATGACTGGTAGTGAGGCTGAGTGGTTGAAAAACTTCTTAGCAAACATTCCTCTAGGAATGAAACCAACCCCATCGGTGTTAATACATTGTGATTGCCAATCGGCAATAGCTATAGCTAAAAACAAGAATTACAATTGAAAGAATAGACATATCCAATTGAGACACAATTTTAGTGAAGCAGCTACTAAAGAGTGGAACTATTTCCATTGACTATGTGAAGTCAGAACGAAATCTAGCAGATCCTCTAACAAAACCCTTGGGAAGAAATATGATATTAGAAACATCGAGGGGAATGAGACTTAAGCCACTGACAAACAAACAAGTGATGGTAACCCAACCTTTGTGATTGGAGATCCCATGAATAAGGTTCATATGGGTAAAAACAAGTCACTTGTTAGTTCTGATAGCACTAATTTGATTTTAAATCAAATATGTCCATTCTTATGGTGTGTGTGAAAGTGCTAGACACTACATTATTGAGAGGTTAAACTTTGTAATTAAACAAAGTTTTTAATGATCTTCATATCCCTTATGGGTGGTGTATGATTTGCTGCATACACTTGATGAAATCACCTATATGAGTGTCAAGTGGGGCCGCTTGCATGAGATCTTGGCATGATATCTAGAGCACTCATGAATACCGGGCACGCGCATGGCCTATTAAGCGCATCACAGCGATAACAACAAGGATTGTGGGGGTGTACTGTGATTGATAAACCTCTAACACACTCAAGTATCTTTGGTTCATATAGCTTGCTATACCAACTACACTATGTGTTAAGTTTCTCGATCTATGAATGGTTCATATAGCTTGCTATACCAGTTCTGATGCATTACATCTTATAAAACCCAGGATTTTGTTTTCTTTTCCCTTTCAATCTTTCTTTCTCGTCTTTTGCAATATGTGGGGGATTGTTGTAAAACTTGTTATTTTGCAAAAGATTCGTGCGAAAGAAACTGAAGCACGTTGCACTAATAAGGGTCAAATACCATCCCACAAGTCTCGGGATATTTGTTTATCAGTGTTACCATCCCGAAAGGCTTGGGAGTTAGGTTTTGAATAACATCTTCCGTTAAATCTCCTCACGCAAGTCACAGAATCGGTTTTGGGCAACTACTTCCGCAAGATTATTTTTCCTTGGATCTCTCATTTTCATGCTTTATAAATATAACACCTCCTTCACTTTAAAATCATCATCATAATCATTCTTCTCTCATTCTCTCTTCTCTTAGTTTCATTCTTTCTCTTTTCTTCTTCTCCTAAAAATATTCTGGGATGATTTTTATTCTCTACTTAAGAGATCCTTGCTAGTTCTGAGATCCTCAGAAATTCTGAGAAGTTCCTGTTGTATCCTGAGAGGTTTGCGCAATACACCGCGGATAAGTCCTTAAGGACAGTGATCTACACGCCTCAGGAAGTCTTTTGTTCGTGATTTTTATTCTATTATTGTCAGCTTCTACAACAATCTTCACTACATCTATCTCATTCAACCTTTCTGATGAAAATTATCTCACCTGGAAACAACAAGTGTTAGCTACTCTACGGGGATTCAATTATCTCATTTAATCTTTCTTGATTCAAGTATTATCAACCCTCATTTTCTAAATTTCCAACATCAAGACCAACTTATTGTAGCATGGTTACTATCGTCTATGACAACTCCTATCCTGACGAAAATGGTGGGCCTTAACACAATGTCTATTATGCTTCACATACGCATGCACAAATAAATCCGAGAAAGATCGTACCATCATTGTCTATCTTTTTGGCATCAAGAAGATTGTTGATTCCTTAGTCGCAATTAGACCTCCTCTAATTGTGGATGAACACATTGATGTTATCCTTAATGGTCTCTCTGATGAATATAACCCTTTCATTATTTCTGTAACATCACGCCCAATCCTTATAGTGTAGAAGATATTAAAGCGTTATTACTAACTCAAGAAGAACGGTTTGAGAAACATAAAACCTCTAATCCTTCTCTATTACAAACAAATATCTCTCAAACTTCTCAACCCAAGAATCGCTCTACTGGATTCTCTCAATGTGGTGGTTGTTCCTTCAATCTTGTTTTAGGTGGTGAAGGTCAAATGTCTAGGTAATAGTTCAAAGGACCAAACACTTTGCTCTAAGTCTCTTTGTATTCGTACTTTTAGTACTGTTCTGAGGACACCTGCAGAAGATATTAATACTAAAGTCAGTTCAACATTTGACAGTGCAGATACTAATGTCACAGTGAATACAAATCACCTATATAACAAACCTATATTTATAGATTTCTCAATGGACGTGTGATTAACAACGTCCAAACTGCAGCCCAATTGGTGGTAATCACTCTTTACCTTAAGTTATTCAACATTTGAGTTAATTTCCCTTTCAATTGATCGCTTAGTCTGCCTCCTTGGTCGTTTAGTCACGAGGATGGCTCGTGGAGGAGTCCAACCAACAACAAACTGTCTAGTCTGTGGCTGACCAGACGGTCATACAGTACATAGATCCGTTAAGCTCGAGTCTGTCATGACAGGCGAAGGGTTTGTAATGGGATGGAGCTTCTACCGTTCGATCTTTTTGTAGTAATCCCGACCCTAGCCATTCATCTGGTTGGCCTCTAAACCGTTTGGTTGAGCGGTTAAAAATTTTCAAAATTTTGAAATATTATCGTTGAAGGGAAATATGTGTGGCACTTCGAGTCTTGCGCCAATCGAAATTCGCATACTCAAATGTTGTGATTATTTGAATTTGACTTGATTCAATGACTGAGGATGACTAACGGGGAGGTCCCCTTTTGGCTATAAAGAGGGGTAGGCCTCGTCTATCATTTTCACCTTTGCCTTCAACTTTTCTCTGCCAACCTATCGTCTAGCTCTTCTTTTTCTGTCAGGTAATAATGTTAACTATTTATTTCTCATTGTTTGAGGAGTGCATGGGAAGGGGTGGCCTAGGATATGTTGATGATGCATCATCGTCGTCAGTGTCATTTTTGATTTCTTCTTTGATTTTGGGATCAACTGAGAAAGAATCAAACTCAGTCAAGAGTGTAGATTTTAATAAGGCCACTCAAGCTACTTTTCCTGAGGCTGGTGTGGCGTTAGAAATTGGTGTGGCCAATGAGGGGGATGTGGCCGTTTAGTCGCTTCCGATCGTTGTAGGCTATGACTAGACATCCTATGAAGTGGAGAGTATGTCATCTGGTTCCACATGGGGAACCAAATGCATTGGTTCAGCATGTGGACATGCCTCATCAAGTCCCTCGAAGACGCCGAGTGCTTTAACCTCATTGTTTGCAAAGGGAACAAGTGGGTGTTCCACAGAAAGATGGGTAAGAAAGATGGGTAGCCCTAAATAATTTTTCTTTATGTATGTATGTCTTTTCAAATACCTTCTCATTCGTCTTCCATTCAACGAATTTTAGATAGGCGTGCTGAGAGAGTTTAACATGGCGTCAAATCAGCTTCATCCGAACGGATGGACACCTTTATGCAAGCATTTGTGGTGTTGTGCACTGCTCTCGGCATCATTCCCATTCCCCCCATCTTTTTGCACTTCTTTTGTACACGCCCCAATGTCAAGAAGGGGTGCGTCTCCCTCGTATCCGAGAAACGGGGGTGATTGTTTACGCTATATGCCTCTCCTTCAAGGGGTTCAAGACTAAGAACTTCAAAGTTGGAATAACGGACGCCAACCGATCCAACTTTTTTGATGAGGTTGGTCAACCGAAGTTTCCTTTATACTGGACTGAGAGTCGAAGGAAACTAATCGCATGGCACAAGGTGACAATGGCCGAGGTGGAAGTCCAGCAATTGATTAACGAGCTAGCCTGTTGTCTTCCTTCCTAGAATGTTGTCAAATTGCCAAAACATCTATAATGAGCTGTTTGGTAAAATGTCTTATTTACCTGCACTTATTAAATGATCACTATTAACTTGGCGAAATTCTTTGTTTTCTTTCATATTTAATGGTTTCCATTAATCCAAACAAGGGCCCATTTAAGAAGATTGCCACTACGGTAGAACTGGAGGAGGATAAGCCTCTAGCCACCCAGTAGCTGCCATTACCACTCTAGGACGTTCGACCGTTGCCTTACAGGGGGCTCATCCAGCCCCTACCAAACGTCCTGCTCCAGAAAAGCAATTGCACACCCTCCTCCTGAGCCGCTTTGGCTCCCCAATTGAAGCCCTTGATCGTCGTCCCCTCTCGTCAAACAACAAAAAATGAGCCTCTCCCAAAAAGGAGAAATCCCCCTCCTCTCGTTCATGCCACCCTCCCCCACTCTTCGTGTGTCCGACGCTGACAAAGGGAGAGAACTTGCCACCGCGTGGGCAGACCTGAACAAGGCCTATAAGGTCACTGCTTACCTTAGGGCACAACTAACAAAGGCTAATTTCCAGAAGAAGCTTGGTAAAGCTGCCCTCAAGCTAAAAGATGTTCGCACATCGAAAAAGGATGTCGTTGCCCGTGGCCATCAACTACAACGAAAAAATGACGATCTTACCTTATATTGTGAAAAACTATAGACGACCAATGAGGAGCTTTCCACTTGAAACACATAACTGATCCAACAAAGGGGTATGTTAGCTAAAGAGCAGGCAGTCTTGACAACCTAGTTGGAGGAGGCTAACAACGAAATTTATAATAAGCATCAAGCTAAATTCCATAAGGCTTTTAATCAGGCAACCTTCTTTTACAACATCCCTTTGGACGAAGGCAGTCTACAAGGATGTCTACCATTGGCAACTTATGAATATCCAAGAAATTCCTGATGAGGTTGTCACGACAAAGTCGAACGTCAAGGCTGTTGACGGCCCGACGATTGAGGAGGGAGGGTTCGAGGGCGAGCAAGGTAATGTCCAGGTGGTGGATGAGGAGTATGCCCTCTTAGGGGGCTTTTTTAGTGATGGTCAATGGACAAACAATCTTTTTTTATTGTTTGATCGTCGCCTCATGATTTTTTATATACAATTGACTTCAAGTTAATGAAATGTTATTTTTTTCATTCATTGTCTTAACTGCTTTTTATTTCTTCTTTCTACTTTATTTCTTATTGTTATTAAATCCTTGCAAACCTTCGCATTGTGTAAACATAAAATAAATTGATATACAATTGGTCGAACGCCTGAATGCTATAGTATTGCCTCATGTGGCAAGGACTTGGCAAACAAATTATGTCCTTTACTAATCACAAGGTTATACAAAGTTCTCAAGTGAACTTGTCCATCGAAAACCCCTATTGTTGGCTGAATGGTAGAAGTTCACGGATGATTGCAGAGTGGGCCTTTGATTAGCAACAACCTAATTGCGGCTCAATTGGTGGTAATTGATAACGGTTAAATATACCGTTATGTGTGATTCAATTTTGATATTAAATCAACCCTTTGTTACTTAGAAGCTTGCTTAAACTCATGTTTTTAGTATAGTTTTGTGAATAAGAGAGTAAAGAGTATACTTGATGATTTTATCACTAAACTCCCTTGATTTTGTAGGTTATTGAAATGATTTAAAAGAAGAGCGAAAGTATCAAGAAAGTGGAATTCAAGAGGGACAGTCAAAGCATCAAAAAAGGAGCACAGGAGGTCACGCAGGGCGCCTAGGCGCCCTATTCTGGGCGCTTAAGCACCAGTTTGTGTAGTGTAGGGCGCTAGGGCGCCCCAGAAGGGCGCTTGAACACCAGCTTCGTCCCGTACACCGCCTGGGCGCCCTAAGTGGGGCGCTGAGCGCCAGTTTTGTGGGCTTGGACCTGTTTTATGTTATTTTTATGTTCTATTTAAGGACTTGGACGTCCTAGGGATTGTATCTTTTGATGGCTTAAGTATAGAAACACACTTTTCACCCCTTAGGGGTAGATATGGGGATGTGACAACTCTCCTCTTCTCTTTCTAGGGTTTTTCTATCTCTTTCATTCTTTCATTCCATTGTTCATCTAGTTTTTCCATGATAATGGAGAACTAAACCTTATTTGTTGTTGGGAAATGATGTAAACCTTTGTAAACTCTCATGTATTGAATTGATTCTTAATTATATATGCTTCTTTCATTAATTGTTAGGGTAATTCTTCTTCGATTGCTTGCTTTGTTTAACTCATTCATTAACATGATGTATGATTTGCATGAGTACCGGAAGGTATCTCACAATTAAGGTTCTGGAGAATTATTCCCAGAAGCAGTATTGCTTAGGAATGGGGGTATGAGTTCTGGTTGTCTTAAGCTTCTGTTCGTAAGAATTAATTATTAGGGATGATGAAAGACATTATGATCTATAATTAAGGATAGGCTTTCTTCGCCGATGAATCGAGTTTTAAGTACTTTAGATAGTGACATTGACATTAATGAAGAAGTAGAATTCGTATATGCTTGAGAGGAAACTTGGTGAAATCTAAACCCCAACAACATACTCATCTCATATTTTCAACTTCATCCATTCATCTTTGTGTTTAGCCTCAATTGATCAAATTGCATTCATGTTTATTTTTATTGCGTTTGCATTGAGAACCCCCAAAAATTGTTCTTAAGTCTTAATTGGTTAAGCAATTACATAACTGTTTAGTGTCGTAAGTCCTTTGGGATACGATACTTGGTCTTACCATTTTATATTACTTGATACGATTTGGTACACTTGCCGACATCTTAACAGTAATCACATTTTATCTTAAGTTATTCAGTATTAGAGTTAATCTTCCTATTAGTTGACCGTTCGGTTCCCTCCATGGTTGTCTAGTCACGAGGATGGTTCGTGAAGGAGTCCAACTAATGGTTGACTGTCCGATCTATGACTGACCAGGCAATTATATACTATACAAATCTAAAAAAATAATGCAATTTTTGTTCTTGCAATGCTAGAAGAGATTCTTGGGTTCAAAACACTAATTCTTGGAATAACAAGTCTCGCCTCTAATGTCAAATTTGCAACAAATTTAGCCACATTGCCATTGACTGGCACAGGTATGATCAAGAAACTACTTTCGTTCATGCTAATACATCTTTGTTCTCTACTACGTACCTCTCAGGAAGATAATACGTTAATTCTTGGTGATCCTAATTTCATCAATGATGCAATTTGGTACCTTGACAATGGTGTCACTCATCACATGACAAATATTGTCAACAATTTCTCTAGTAAACAATCCTACAATGGTTTTGAAGTTGTCCAACTTGGTAATGATCAGGTATGAACATAACTCATGTTGGTTATGCATTTTACACTCTTCCACGCACCTCTCACTCTCTTCCTCTTCATCAACTTATGCATGTTCCTTCTCTCTAGTACCTAACAATTACTCGACCCAAACTCTCTTAGTTGGTCAACAAAGTTTTCAAGTTCATGCACAATCCTGAAGAACACCATTAGCATTCTGTTAAACTCATTCTATGTTCTCTGGCAGGTACCCTTCAACTTGGTTTTTGTATTCACCCTTTGCAGATTCCTTCATTCATGTGTTTTGTGATTCTAATTGGGGTGTAGACCTAGATGATCATAAATCTACGTTCAGATTCTGTGTTTGCTTTGGTTCTAATATGATATCCTGGTGATAATGAATTTGGTTATGCATCTTGCATTTGGTTCCTGTTATTTATTCAGATAGCCTTAGTGTTGTAATGCTTGCTTCCAACACTGTTTTTCATTCTAAAACGAAGCATTTTGAGCTTGATTTGTATTTCGTTCGTGATCATATTCAAAAGCATTGCCTTCTATTCCACCCGCTATCGGGCCGTTATCGGACCATCCAACTTCTACTATCACGCACGAGATGTCTATACCTCGGCGTGAAGAAGGTGTGTTGGAAGTCCCACATCGACTAGAGATAAAGTCGGTTTTGTGGGGTTGAGTTAGGCTTAAAGTCCACTTCTAACAGGTTGTTGCGTCATCCATGAGTTTACAAGGGATATTACATAACTGCTTCTTTACCGATTTATAACCTCTCTGTATGGCTGCATACCTATTCTACCTATATAAACCTTGTATATATAAGCCTATTTGAATAACAAGTTATATATGAATCTCTTTTCTTTTGATATTACATCATATAACGTTTTATTTTATTTCCCTGACAAACCATTTCTCCAATTCAATTTTCCTTACAAATATTTCTAAGAAAACTTTAATCATATGTTTGCAAGATACACGTCATTTTAAACAATTTAATGATTGTTAAACAATATCATTTTTAAACAATTAACTTTTTGTCCATATAAACTCTTTGATATTTACATACATAGATAAAAAATGTTTTAGAATATTACTTTGAATGCACAAGAGAAAAACAACATTTTACTGTTCATTTGGTCAAACAATATTTTAATTATTTACTAAAAAAATTTACTTTTCGGTCTTTTATTAATGACCTTTAATGATTATTCATTGGTTAAATTCCTTTAGTTGTCTCTATTTTTGTGGGTTTTTCCAGTTCGATTCCCGTTTTATTAGAATCTCCAATTGAGTCCTAAAAGGTGCTAATTTGAATCAATTGAGCCCCTGTCATTAAATTGGTTTAACGGGGTTAAATTTTTTATGATATGTGATATTGACGTGGATAATTTTTTAAATGTGGCATTGAGAGACCATTATACGTAACATTTGATAAAAAAAACATTTTAAAATTTGGGTTTGGAAAGCTCCACCACCGCCGCGCACCTCAGACATCTCCACTGTCATCCCCAACTTCCCCTTCCTCCCTTCCGTCGCTCCCTGCATTCTCACCGTGAACTGCTTCTGTAAGTTCTGTGACCATTTTGATATTTCATTATATGATATCATTATGTAGGTACCACTTTAAAGAGTTACTAACATACTCATTTGTTTGTATTAGTGAGGATATGGCGTGTAAATTGCTAAAGGATGGACCCTCAGTTTTAAGATCTCTCGCTGAAGAAGATATTCTTCCATTGGTGGAGCTGTTAATATTAGAGAAAAAGTGGTTGGAGGAAATCCCGTCCCAAATATTTCCTTTCAGAGAAAAAGTGTCAAGCGCGATTTAGGGTTCGTGGCTAATTTGGGGATTTTCAGATTTGTGATTCTGTTTTCTCTTTACAGGTTTCAAATGGTTTAATGGAGAAGAAAATACATGATGATGAGTTCGGTTGCGGCACAAAGAGCTTGAGCGCTGGTTACGTTGGCCATGGTGGCGATTTGCCCTTGCGGTGCTGGATGGAAGGAGATGAATTAAAGCGAACATGGTAGAGTCATGATTTTGATTTTGTGGTTACTTGATTGTAGGTTGATGGTGCACGAGGAAGATGATGGTGGTTATGGGGCGCGATTGGGTTCTCTGATGATGGTTATGGGTGGTGCTTGATTGTAATGGAAGATGACTTTTTTTAAATTTTTTTAATCAAAATGTTAAAATGTTTTTAAATTCCATGTAGAGCTCTGTGAATGCCATATTTAAAAAACTTGCCACATCAACCTCCCACTTTATCATAAACTTAATCTTGTTAAGCCAATTTAACGACAAGGGTCCAATTGATTCAAATTAACACTTTTTAGGACTCAATTGGAGATTTTAATAAAACGGGGATTAAACTTGGAAAAACCCACAAAAATAGGGACAACTAAAGGGGTCTAACCTTATTCATTTTATTTTATAGTGACTTTAAAAAATTTGGATTACTTAAAATTTTGTATTATTTTCTGTTATACTTTCAAAATATACTACTAATAAACATTAATTTTACTTTATTAATTTGTTTTTCAATATTCTAACATTAATATATTTTGAAGAGTCCGTGAATGAACAACATAAAAAAAAGGAAAATGATATTTGAACAACATGTTTTGACAACATTTAGACACTGGACGCGTGTCTAAATGTTACTGGTGCACGTGGAAAATGTTTTTTAAATAAAAGAATGACGTGGCAATGAGAGAATTGGGGGCAGATTCAAAATTTAGGGTTATTTCGAAAATTTGAGATTGAAAACATTTGAGAGAGGGAAGCTGGAGAACCTTTCAGAGAAAGTGGAGCACCTTCGAACCAGCCACAACTCTCGCCGGATACCCGCCGCCCCTAGACGTTGCCGTTTTCTATCCATCCAGTGCCGCCGTAGTGCCGCCTTAGTGACGGTGTTGGAAGCAAAACGTAGACGTCGTCCTGTTATCTCGTCCCAGCCAGCGTGTCTCGCTGGAGTGCCGCCGTCCCTAGACGTTGCCGTTTTCCGTCCACCCAGTGCCGTCGTAGTGCCGCCTTAGTGACGACGTTGGAAGCAAAACGTAGACGCCGTCACCGGAGTGTCGTCTGAACGGAAGGAATCGTGAACGGTAGATAGAGTCTGTAACACCCCGGCAACTCACAGGGACCGTTGACTGCCCCCACAGATCACCACCAGGCTTTCCAGTGTGCTTTGTCCTCACTCGCACACTTTCTGGGAAAACTTGCCAGAAGGTCACCCATCCCAGAATTGCTCCAGGCTAAGCACGCTTAACCATGGAGTTCTTATGAGTTAGGCTACCGAAAAGTAAATGCATTTTGGTGATATGAATAGTCAAATCAATTCCTTTAAGCTATCCTTCAACTGTATAGTCCCAT
>JAHCHA010005465.1:0-11455 GCA_027742795.1 Vigna hirtella
GGTCTGAGCGCAACTTAGAATTAGAGGGGTTGTGTAGCGGTGTCACTCTGGGATGTACTTCCTGTCTGGCTATCGTGAGAACCCCAGCCAGAGTCTGTTCTATCATTTGTGTCTCCACATCTAGTTGATTACTCTGACTGTTGTGGAGAAACAGTGAAAAGAGCCATAGCTCTGGTGACCTTAATTTAAGCATTAGGGAGCTATCCTTGTGAGTGCATATATTTGGCCTTAGAACCTTAAGTCATTCAACCTTCGATTAGGGCACGAAGGGAGATGTGTGTCGTCTTATAACCGTTTTTTAATTAAACACATTGTATATACCATATGTCATTACGCGTCTTTCTCATGTTTTGTTTTATAGTCTTGTTGTTGGTCCTAGGTAGGAAGTTATAAATTTGTGACTAAGCCGTTGAGGTAAAATGGAAATTAACATGAGATTTGAAGTTGACTGGCCTTCAAGTTTAAACATTTTAAAGGAAAGGATAGCCATTAAAGCGGAGGAAGGAAATATGGATGGTCTGAGAGAACTAAGGCATCCCAAAAGGATGCATTCAAGAAGGAGTATGTGAATTTGTTGAGCCTATTAGGGGGGGAGGTCCAAACATCAGCAATTACTACTTTAGCCAAGTACTATGATCCACCACTGAGGTGTTTCACTTTTCGAGATTTTCAATTAATGCCAACAGTGGAAAAATTCGAGCAAATTTTAAATATACCTCTGGAGGGAAAAGCTCCATACAACTACCTGTAGTAATATGTCCCTGTTCTTGCAACTATCAAGGATCATGAAAGTACACCCTATGATGCTGGAGAGCAAGTTCACAATCAAGGACAAAGTGAGGGGCCTTCCTCAAAGGATACTTGCATCGTTTGGCTGAAGAGGAAAACCGGGAAACACTTATAGATGTATTGGCTTTTCTCCTCTATGTTATCATGCTTTTTCCTACTGTTAATAATTTCGTCAACTATGCCGCTATGAATGCATTTGTGGGATACAAAGAGTGCTATGAGAATCCAGTCACTGTCGTCCTAGCTGGAGTTTATGGGACCCTTAATCATTGTTATGAGCTAAAGGGGGGAAAATGTTATGTTGTCTACCAGTGTTGTATATATGGTTCATCTTCCGTGTGAGTGACGACGCCTTGAATGCCACGTGTCCCATGGATGAGCTATTGCACTGTAAACCAAATGTGAAAGGGGCAAATGAATGGGCGCAACTCTGTTCAAGTAAACGAAGAACAAGTTAAATGGTGTGTCCCTTGGCAGCGTAGAGCGCAAATTATATATCATTGCGGGAGTCACCCTAATGTCCCCCTCATGGGTATCAGGTGTTGTATTAATTACAATCCTGTGTTAGCACAAAGACGATTTGGGCGTCCTATGAGAGGATCACCTACACCTGCATCTCTTGCCATGTTGCAGATCTATTATGAAGAAGGGACCTTTGTTGAAGTACTTCATCAAGTTAGCAATGCTTGGGGCAACATTGTTCGTGCAGAAAGGGACCCCATACCATGGACTATCGGTGAAGGAATTCCTTACAGCCATTGGATTGCAGAGAGGGTTAGGGAGTGAAATTGCCTTTCAAGCTAATTTCTCCTAACCTAAATTATGAAAAATAATTTCATGAGGATGAAAATGAGGAAGTAAAACTGTTGAAGGCATAACTCGAGCAAATGAAACTAGAAGATATCAATTCGACCAGTAATCTTCAAAACCTACAACATGATTATATGAATCTCAAGCAAGATAATGCGGAAAACAGCAAAGCATGCGAGGAGTGGTTAAGAAGATAAAAGCAGGAGTTGGTAGCGGTCAACATTGAGCTAACCTTGAGAGACCGAGAATATGGTATAATTGAGACATCATGGCGTGTCACGAAGGAATTGTGTGACCATTTCAAAAGGACAAGCAAAAAGCGCCAGGGGAGATGCTCAACATGCATATTAGAATGAACGAAGCCAAGCAACAGGCAAAAGCAGCGGTAACAAAACTGAAGAAGGAACGTTGGCATCGGGCCGAATCAAAGAAGAGGTGATGAATCAGACGAAGGGGTATACCGTTGAACAAGAACGCGTTACAGAAAACTGGAAGAGAAGTTTCTCACAACTAGCTTCCCTTGCAAATGATGCCATTAAAGATGTCCCTAAGATATTAGCTGATGTTGAGTCTGCATTGCCGATCTTTAACCCACCTAAGAAGGTTGAAGCTTTCCTCAATTACTGCAAGAAACTGATGAGAGAAATGAAGAATGTGATGGCTGAGGCTCGTGATAGTTGATCGTGACTTTACATACCTTACATGTGGACTGTCCTATTGACTTTGATTCATGTTAATTTCCAGATTTATACATTTGGCGATGTTTTCACATCTTTATAATTTCTTACTATGGTAATTGTGTTGCTTTGTCTTTCCATATTTTTTTCTCTTTCCATTTTTTTTCTCAATTTATTTCATCTAATGAAATTCAGTTTTAAAATAATAATACGGCTAAGTCTCCAAAACACCCTAAAGGACACGAACCAGTGGTAAAACCATGGAGAACCAAGGAAAAATTCGAGAGGGGATAAAGGCCGATATCCAACAGTTGAAGGAACAAATGAGTCAAAGCTTAGAGGCCTTGAATGCCTTACAAAGCCCTGGAGATTCGTGCGCACAACGACCACAACAAAGAGTTCCAAAGACACAAACTTTCCCTTCCTATGGTCTTCCCCCGAATTATACTCCACCCTCAGAAATGGACTTGAGACATCTTGACGCTCAAAAAAGTCAAAGGGGACACAGTTGAAGTAGGAAACGAGTTTGGGGGGCAACCGTTTGGATGGTCCTTAGGAGAATTATTGTAAGCACTAGGAGGACAAAGCCACCTGAGTTGAATAAATCTGGTCACCATGTCATCACATCAATGTTGAGGTTGTCAGGCACAAATTTGAAGAACTGTAAAAATTGTGAAAGCCATAGAAGGTGGATGAAATGCCAAGTTTGAAAATGTTGCAAAGTTTGAATAGGCTCAGATCTGATGGTACTTCCAAAATTCAAGTTTCCAGAGTTTGAGAAATATCGGGAAAGAGCTTATCCCCAAAGCCATCTATGGCAAGAAAATAATGGTTCATGCATGTGATGGAAAGTTATTAATTCTTCTGTTCTGAGAGATGGGCTGGCATTGCCTCTAATGGGAGTACTCATCTCGAACCTTGATGCATCGGCCTAGGGAGAATCCGGTGGATGGTTTTCTTGAGACAGTGCAAATATAACATGGATGAAACATCTCATAGAGCATGATAGAGAAGGAGTATGAATTATTCAAAGAATATGCCCAAGGTAGAGAGAAATTTTCTTCTCAAGTAGAACCACCTCTGAGCAACAAGAAGGTCACTACTGTACTCTACAACCATCATGAACACATGATAAGCAATCAGAGGTTGAAGGTGGAAGAGTCTCTGACAGGGTGCGGAGCTGAACCAAAGTACAGAAACGCTCGACACAAGCACACGGACAATCACCCTATGGACGACAGAGAGTACTTCACTAAGAGCACAAGTGGACGTTCGTCCAGTGAACAGAAGAGGACGCTCGTCCACAAAGAAGAAGTGGACGTTCGTCCTGTGAAGTGGACGTTCGTCCTGTGAAGTGGACGCTCGTCCTTCAGCTAGAAGTGGACGCTCGTCCAAAATGAGGCAGCCGCTCGTCCAACCCATGAAAGCGAACGCTCGTCCTTCAGCTAGTAGATGACGCTCGTTCAAGAAGCGGACGCTCGTCCAAAGTTAGGCAGCCGTTCGTCCAAACTGAAGTGAACGCTCGTCCAGTCCAGCACAGAGAAGCGGACGTTCGTCCACCAACTGAAGAAATGGACGCTCGTCCAGCACACTGAGGTGGACGCTCGTCCAATACAGAGAATTGGACGCTCAAGTGGACGTTCGTCCACAAACTGAAGAAATGGACGCTCGTCCAGCACACACAATTGGACGCTCGTCCGGAAAACTGAGTAGAACGCCCGTCCAAGAAGTTAACGCTCGTCCATAATGGAAGTGGACGCTCGTCCTGCACGTGATCGTCCAGGGCGTTCGTCCTATAAGTGGACGCTCGTCCTTCAGGCTGAAACGGACGCTCGTCTATGCTGAAACGGACGCTCGCTCGAGCACAAATGGACGCTCGTCCAAGCGAAATAGACGCTCGTCCAAGCTGAATTTGACTCGCCTCTAACGCGCTCGTCCATCCTTGATTCCTGGCCAGAACTACGTGATCCTTGATTCTCCATCAAAAGTGGAGATACGTAGGAGCAAGGCCAGTCCTTGTCAGGTTCACTTTCCCAAAAATCCAAATTTATCCATAATCATTTTCCAAACAATTTCTCAAACAAATTTTAAAGCAGTTTTCGAAAAGAACTACGGAACCCTGATTTCTCATTCTTAATGAGAATACGTAGGAGCAAGGTCAATCCTTGTCGGGCCCAAAAAACTAAAAAAGTACATTTTGTTTCTTTAGAATTTTATTTTAGGGGATAGTTAAACATTTTGAAAACCACATCATATTCGCGTATTTAATTAAAGGTACTGCCTTAGGGCAGGTGTTGTAGGGTGCTAATACCTTCCCTACACATAACCGACTCCCGAACTTAGAATCTCATTTTCGCAGACCATGCCTTATCATTTTATGGTTTTTCCGTAGTTTTCCAGAATAAACTATGGTGGCGACTCCAAATCTCTTTTTTTCAACACCCGCGTTTTATTTTTCGGGTCGTCGTCCCGTCGCGATTCCGGTTGCGACAATTCCTTATTCAAATACTGGCCACACTCGGCCAACAAAAACAAAACAAACAAATAAAAAAAAACAATTTAATGATAGAAAAAATCTCGAGCTGGTTGTGGTGGTCGAAGAGATAGTTCCGTCGAGGGAGGTCTGGTTTGGAATCCGCGGAATACAGGAGGCATAGGTGGAGGGATCTGCCGTTCATCTCTGTCGTCGTCAATGATGATCGGAATGGGGAACAGATCCAGCAGCCTCGGTGCCTTCATAACTACCCAGTCATATTCTAAAAAAAAAAAATTATTGTTAATAGTAGAAGAGGGATGAAAAATTCAATAAGGATGTGATCAGGGTTCTTACCATACATGTAGTGCGGCAGCATTGAAAAGATGGTGCCCGTGGGGTCTATCTCCAGTTGCAGGCGCCTGACCCGATTGCTATGATTGTTGAACCAGCAGTGCACATTATATTCGGTGGCTTCTCCGAAAATCCTTAGTCGAGACGCGATCTCGACGACTTAGGCCCTGCTAGGGTGTGTGACCCCGTAGTTGAAAACGTTGGTCATCATCTTGACCTGATCATCAGTAGGACGCCACCGCTGACTGGTGTATCTCTCTGTGTCTATCTCACTCATCCTTCCTCTCGAAGTATTCTAAAACATAAAATAAAAAAAAGTAAAAAGAACAAAAACAAAACAAATATCATAACAAATTTAGGTTCTTAGTTCAGTATTTTCTTTATTTTGTTTTTGTTTCCTTTTAGGTTCTGGTCCAATCAGTCTTTGATGCTTCAGTTGTCTAGTTTTCGATCTGTTTCATGGTCCTCGCATAGGTTCCTAAACAGATCTACGTCCAGATTGTCCATGTCCAGTTCATACGAATAACATCTATGTCCATATTGTCCATGTCCGGTGCATACAATTAAATTCTCTTTTTAAGTTTTCTGTTTTTATGGGGTACGTGGCGTTGTTCTACCCGATTGTCTCTGTCATACCTTCAAACGAAGGGAGATTAGCGTCTGGTTTCCAGCCTATATACCCCTTATCTTTGTTAAGACAGTGTGTTCTTAGGTTTTTTTTAAAGAAAAATAAAAGAGGAAGAAGAAAGCAAATAAAGAAAGCGAATAAAGAAGCAGAAGTAAATAACAAGCGGAAAGTAAAGAGGGGAGTAAAAATAAAGTGCTATGAAAGTAAATAGCAAGGTCGGAAAGCATAAAAAAGAATAGAAGAGCATAAGGGAAAGGAAAGTCGAAAAGTAAGAAGAATCGGACAGCATAACGGAAAGAAATAAGCACAAAAGATGAACGGAAAGAGTAAAAGCAGGAAAGGGAAGGAGGAAAGAAAGACAGGAAAAGAAAAAAAAGGGAAATAAAGGAAGATCTAGAGGTTCGAGGACTTACCCGGAAGCGAAGGCACGCAGAAAGGCTTCTCGCAGAGCTACGGCACTCTCGAAGGCACGGAGGCAGATTCTCTTCGTAGGATCCGGAAGCTCAAGAGAGGGAGAGTTAGAGAGAAGGGAGAGCGGAGGAATGTTTTAGAGAGAGAGCGAGCGGTCAGGAAATGCCCTCAGATGCCAGGGAGTGAGCTTTTAAAGCTAAGTTGTTTCCACTGTTACAACAGTTCCGGTCTCAGTACCGAAACTGTTGTCACAGTCCCGGTTTTCCTGATTTCAAATTCAAAAATAAAAAAAATATATAAAATTTTGAAAATGTGAAAACGGGTAGGGTTTTGTTGTTGGGTCAATCCGGCCCAATACAAGACTTCTTAGATGACCCGATTTCACAAAAAAATAATAAAAAATATGATAAATAGAAATTTTCAAAAATAATAAGTGGAGTGATGCAGAATTTGAAGTGTTCAAAATATTTTTTTCATTTGCATGATAAAGGACATTTTTCAGGTTCATTGGGCCTAATTGTCAGGTTAGCCTTCTTTGAACCCAATTCTTCTGAAATACAAATTTGAGTGAAGAATTATTTTGGCATGTTTGTAATTTCACATCACACCATTTTGTTTGATTTTATTCCTTCTTCTTCTACATTTTGAATAAATCTAAAATTTAAAAAAAAAACACATTGAAAAAAAAAGGGGAACAGTGCTCGAGCCCATTAGGCCCAATGGCCTTCGTGGTTTTTCTCTCGAGTCTACTTCTTTTGAAAATATGTCAAAAATATTTTGTTTTCACATGTTTGCTGTTGAATAATGTATCATTGAGCTTTGTCAAAAAAAAACAAAAAGAAGGAATTCAAGTTAGATTTCATTTTTTCAGTGTGATAGTAGGAATAGTTGTCGTTGAGCCCATCTAGGCCCATTTTCAGTGTAATATTTTCCTTAGTCTTGTTTTCTCAAATAAATAAAATACATAAAAAATATTTCCCTTATCATGTTTCATAATTTTCATATTAATGTCAGACTTCACTTTAAAACAAAAAATAAAAATATTTTCAATTCCTTGTGTTGCACTCACAAGTTGGGTCCATCCGGCCCATTAAGCTGAGACTGCCTTGCACTTGGTTCAATTTGTTTCAGGTCAAGGTTTAAACCATTTTTCTTTGTAGTCCTGAAAAATAAAAGCCAATCAAAACAAAAAAAATATATATCAAAATGATAACTTTGAACACTTTCTGTTTAGTACATTTGTTCAAATTGTCCTGTGTGATTTTGAGTTGGTAGCTAAAAAGATTTCGAAAAAAAAAAGAGCAGTGCTCGAGCCCATTAGGCCCAATGGCCTTTGTGTAGTTGTCGAACCCACTTGGGCCCATTTTGAATATTAATTTTTCTTTAGCTTGTTTTCAAAAAAATAATAATATATAAGAAAAATATTTCCCTTGCATAATTTTCACATATGTCACATTTCATTTAAAACAAAATGTAAAAAGCAATTTCAGTTCCTTGAGGCGTTTTGGTATTGGGTTTGTCCGGCCCATTAGGCTCGCTATATACATTCATTTTTCTTCAGGTCCAAGCTTGACCTAGTTTTCTTTGTAGTCTTGTAAAATAAAGTCAATCCAAAAATCTCCAGAAAGTGTCAAGGTGCAAATTTTCAACAATGTCTTTAGAGTACAATCTTCCAAGTTGTCATGTGTGATTTTCTTTGAATTTGTAGTTAAAAAAAAAACTGAGAATGAAAGATGAATAGTTTTTGAGCCCATTAGGCCCCGTTGTCATATGTGGTTTCTCTTGAACCAGTGCATCTGAATTTCTGGAAAAACAAAAATACATGTTTATGTAGATTGTGTTTTCAACTCACAATTTCCCTTTCCATTTGGGTGAACAAGTATTTGTGCAAAAAATAAAAATAGAGGAATTCAGACCCTGTTCAAGATTTTCGTTATGAACATAAGAAGAATAGATTTTGGTCCCATTGGGTCTAGAGAGTGTTGTGAAATCTTCTCTAATTCAATTTTTTGAAATCCTCTAAAAAAACATGAATTTCTTTTAGCTTGTACCATAAAATATGAAAAATGAAAAATATTTTCTTTGTCTTTTTCTTGTGTCAAGCTTTCACGGCTCAGGTCATCTGATCCATTGGGTCAATGTGCCTGGTAAGTCCAACTTCTTTCTACATCAATCCTCTTCAGGCCAATCCATTTTGATTTTTTCCGTGTCAAAAAGAAGGGTCCAATTCTAGGCCCGAAAAGTCCAATTCCCATATTGGCCTATAAAGCAGTTCCCACACTGGCCCAAAAGGCCAGTTCCTACACTGGCTTACAAAGCCCAGTTCCCATACTGGCCTGCAAAGCCCAGTTTCAATGCTGGCCCGCAAAGCCCAATTTCTGCATTGGCCGAGAAATCCCACTTTCCATACTGTCCCGCAAAGCCCAGTTTTCCATAGTGGCCCCAAAAGCCCAGTTTCCCATACTGGCCCACAAAGCCCAGTTTGCCTTGCCCACTAAGCCCAGTTTCCACACTGGCCCACAAAAGCCCAGTTTCCTATACTGGCCCATAAAAGCCCACTTCCTACAGTGGCCCTAAAACCCATTTTTCTCTAGAAAAAAATTTCAGTTAGTTATATCGTCTTTCCTTAATGTACATGTCTTCAATCATAAAAACAAAAAATAGATCTTCTTTGGTAACGTGCATTATGTTCATTTCATATCACATTTCTTCATTCATAAAAGGGAAACGCACATTGTGTCAAATGTTGAGTCAATTATTTTTGATGAAAACCATCCACTTTATGACATTTAAAAAAAATGTAATGGATGTCATAATCTCTTATAATCAAGTGATTGAATCACATACTCTTGAGAGATATCTGTGTGTGCATTGCTTGAAAATATCATCCTTCAACCTTCACCAAACCAAAGATTGACCCCAATTTTGCTCTTGAGCCCAAATAAACACAAATGTTTTACACTGGGGGCAGATCTTCCATTACCTCCACTGGTTTTCATTTGGGAGATCCCTGTTTCCGTTGGAATAAAAAAAGAAAAAAAGAGATAAAAAATGACTCTTGTTGAGATCATTTAGTCTTGTCTCCTAATTAATCTTTTGAAAATAAAACAATCAAAATTTGAAATGATGTGTGGCCATTTTTCTTCATCCAAAAACAAAAAAATATATCCATTGATACCAAATTTGAGCCGATATGAAATTTCTTTTCAAAATTTACCTAAACAAGGGTTACCATCACATTAGAAGTCAACTCAAATTGCAAGTAAAAAAAAAACACACAAAATGAAGAGAATTCATCGAAAGCAAAGCAAAAATAGAAAGAATCACAAAGTAGCGATGAACAAAGAATGCAATTTGAGAAATGGTCAAAATAGTCAAAGGAGATTTGACGAATAGTTTATACAAGGTGTAGATGGTAACTTTTGTTTCAGAAACAAAAAAATCCACAAACATTTATTTGGGCCTTCATATCCTTTCTTTCAATACCCTTCAGCCCAAGCCACGTTACAAGCTCAATAAAAGTCCACGCAGATTGAATAATGATTGCTTACATTTTCATAAAGTTTAATTTTGAGACAGGACAAAATGACTAACGATGCAGTTGTAAAAAAAAAACAAATGATGAAGAAAATGTCCTCGGAAGAAGGGAACTCCCTATTGATCAAAATTATATGGAGGAAAATCAAGCCAATTGGGGCAATCCTTTCAAGCCAATCATGTTCATCACAAATTCATATCCCATTCTAACTCTTCCCCGTTCTGCAAAACTAGGTTCATTTTTGTGAGTCTCATGTGTTTTGGCCCATTCAAAATATTGAGCAACTTTGTTAATCTTTCATCTGAATATTCAAAGCTCATACAAAGACTGGGGCATCCCTTGTTGGGCCTCGCATGATTTTGGTTCGCCCCGAACTTCAAAAATCCTTCACCACCAAAATTGGGGTAATCCTTTCGAGCCAATCATTTCCATATCCATCACAAATTCCTGAACACATTCATAATCCCATTCAAACTCTTCCCCCGATTCCCGAACTAGGGAGCAACTTTGGGCAACTTTATGATTTTCATATGTTTTGGCCCATTCAAAATATTGGACAACTTTGTTGATCTCACATTTTGTTTCATCTGTATATTCAAAGTTCGTACCAAGACCGGGGCATCCCTGGTTGGGCCTCCCAGGATTGTCCGCGCTAAAATTCATAAATCCACCCCCAAAACAGGGGCAGACACATTGGGGCTTTGAATGATTGAGTCCATCTTATCATTCGTAAACCCGAAATGGGGGGCAACCTTGCACCTCACTTAATTGACTCTCACAATTCATAGATGCATTTGTCCATACCTATCTTTCGTCATGCCCCAAACTAGGGGCAACTTCTGAGTATCTATAACCTCACATCGGCATTTGTAATTGATTTAAGAAGTAAGAGGCCCAAGTAGCCAGCCTGGTACTCCCCAAATCCTTCCACACATTTGTCCCAACCTTTGATATCAAGCATGTAACCACTGATATTTCATCAAGAAATGTCCAGCACACGAGCTTCGTTTTGAACATTTGACTTTAGAATTGGACATCCATTATTAAAAGAGAAATTTAAAGTCCTCATAAATTTGATGATTTCAAAGAAAACAAATTGACTCACAAAAAGTGTCACAATTTCATAATATTCCATTGCGAAAAATCACAAGTCAACATCATGTACATTTTCACGAATGTTTATCAAATCTTCTTCCTTCAAAAAAGACAAAAAAATCAACAAACATCGAAGTTTTCTCTGCAAATTTCAAATTTTCATCAACCATGTTTCTCTTATCCCTGTACAAAAATGCAACACCTTGTTTATTCCCTTTACCTCATATTTTCAACCTCATGCAAAAACAAAAAAAAAAACATTTTTCTGAGTTCTATCTCAAGGAAAAAAATCAATCAAAAATCAAAAATCAATAATTCAACATCTCAAAAATTCAAAACTCTCCAATTCAAAACAATCAAGCAATTTTACAATTTCTGCTATTGGTATCTCGGCCCTCTACAAGGCAATGGTCGAGCCCAATAATCAAACTCATTTCAATTTCTGCTATTGGTACACCCTTTTCACGAGGTTGGTACACCTCATTTCAATTCATCCATACGGTTGGTACACCCTTTTCACGAGGTTCGTAAACCTCATTTCAATTCATCCATAGGGTTGGTACACCCTTTTCACGAGGTTGGTACACCTCATTTCAATTCATCCATAGGGTTGGTACACCCTTTTCACGAGGTTGGTACACCTCAATTCAATTCATCCATAGGGTTGGTACACCCTTTTC
>JAHCHA010005466.1:0-12534 GCA_027742795.1 Vigna hirtella
ATTATTCCAGTGGCACTTGGATTCTCTGCTTCAGTCTCTGTTTTAATCGATTATAACAGGCTTTAATCGATTAGAGCAGATTTAAATCAAGTATAAATTACAAGAATCAACCCTAATACATATTTGAACACTACTACTTTGATTATTATAAAAGCTTTATAAATTACAGATCTTCAATTTGTCTTTTATGGATCTTTGACTTGTGCAAATCTTGTTCATCATCAAAACTTCATCTTCATTATTTTGCTAACAGAATGTACCTCTTATTCTTGGGAGACCTTTTATGAAGACAGCAAGAGTTTTGATTGATGTGGAAAATGGAAAACTGAAGCTGAGAGTGCAAGATAAAGAAGTAAATTTTGATGTCATTAAAGCCATGTCTCACCCAAAAGATGATAAGGAATGTTTTCACCTTGATGCTCTTGATGAAATGTGCATGATCCAAGAAAACAACTCAAGTGATACTCTTTCTTTAGAGGAAATATTAGTTGACACTTGTGAAGAGCTGAATGAAAAAGAAGAGGAACTAATTGATGAGTGCTTGACTAATCTGGAAGAATTAAAAAAGGATCCTTTGCAAAATACAGAAGAAAAAGCCAAGGAAAGCAAAAGGGAGCTGAAGATGTTACCGTCACACTTGAAATATGTGTTTCTAGAAGAAGGTGGAAACAAACCAGTTAGCATCAGCAACTCTCTCTCTCCCAAAGAAGAAGAAAAGTTGGTAGAATTACTCAAAGCCAACAAAGGAGTGATTGGATGGTCAATCTCAGATCTCAAAGGTATAATAGAAAAGTGCATTGAGGTCTTCATGGATGATTTTTTAGTATTTGGCAGTTCATTTCATGAGTGTTTTTCTAACATGGATGTTGTACTTAAAAGATGCACCCAATTCAACCTTGTTCTAAATTTGGAAAAATGTCACTTTATGGTCACATAAGGTATTGTTTTGGGGCATAAAATTTCTTCCAGGGGAATTGAGGTTGACAGAGCCAAAGATGAAGTTATTGAAAAACTTTCGCCACCAACCAATGTGAAGGAAATCAGAAGCTTTTTGGGTCATGTTGATTTCTATAGAAGATTCATCAAAGATTTTTCAAAGATTGCCAAACCACTAAGTAACCTCCTTATCAAGGACGCACCCTTTATGATGAATGATGAATGCTTTCAGACATTTGATATTTTGAAAAGAAATTTGATTTCTGCCCCAGTAATTGTAGCTCCTGATTGGAACCAAGATTTTGAGCTGATGTGTGATGCCAGTAGTTATGCTATAGGAGCTGTCCTTGGCCAGAGAAGAGAAAAGGTATTTCACACTATTTATTATGCAAGCAAAGTTCTGAATAAAACCCAGTTGAATTATGCCACCACAGAAAAATAATTTCTTGTTATTTTATATGCCTTGGAGAAATTTAGACCATATCTCATTGGGTCTAACGTGATTATCTAAACACATCATGCAACCATAAAGTATTTGCTAACCAAGCTAGATTCCAAGCCGCGATTAATTAGATGAGTGCTTCTGCTACAAGAGTTTGATGTGAAAATCTGTGACAAGAAAGGAAGTGAAAATTTAATTGTTGATCGCTTATCTCGGTTGGTTAATAGTGAAGTTATAAGCAAGGAAGAAAAAATATGGGAATCTTTCTCGGATGAAATACTCATGTATATTCAACAAATGGTTTGCTGATATGGCCAATTTCAAAGCTGCAAGAGTAATCCCATATGATCTCAATTGGCAACAAAGAAAAAAAAGTTTACATGATGCCAAACAGTTTATTTGGGATGATCCTTACTTGTTCAAAATTGGGGCAGATAACCTTCTAAGGCGTTGTGTGACTAAGGAAAAGGTGGAAGGAACTTTATGGCATTGTCATGACTCACCTTATGGGGGGAATTTTAGTGGAGTGAAAACAGCTGCAAAAGTGCTCCAGTCAGGATTTTATTGGCTCACTCTGTTTAAAGATGCTCACAATCATGCCAGAAACTATGATAAGTGTCAAAGGACAGGTAATATCTCCAAACGGCATGAGATGCCATTGCAAAGCATATTGGAAGTAGAAGTTTTTTATTGTTGGGGCATAGATTTTGTTGGACCTTTTCCACTCTCCTTCAATAATGAGTATATCCTGGTGGTTGTGGATTATGTGAGCAAATGGGTGGAGGCCCTGGCCTATCCCAAGAATGATTCCAAAACTGTCATCAGATTTTTTAAAAGGCAAATTTTATCCCAGTTTGGAACATCTAGGGTACTCATCAGTGATGGAGGATCTCATTTTTGCAATTTTCAGCTGGCAAGGGTACTCAAGCATTATGGTGTGAGACACAAGGTAACCACAGATAAATGGGCAAGCTGAGGTTTCCAACAGGAAGATAAAAAGATTTTAGAAAAGACAGTGGCTTCATCAAGAAAAGATTGGTCTCAAAAGTTGGATAATGCCCTTTGGGCATATAGAACTGCAATGAAAAGAGTTATTATATTATCTCCTTTTCAAATGGTTTATAAAAAGGCATGCCACCTTCCGGTGGAGATGGAACATCCGACTCTATGGGCTTTAAAATTCTTGAATTACGACTTTTGTGACAAGAAAAGGTGAAATTTTATTGGCTGCACGCCTATGATTCTTCAAAGAATTACAAAGAAAAGGTGAAATTTTATCATGACAAGAAACTGGTAAAAAAATTCTTCAATCCAGGACAGTAGGTATTGATGTTCAATTCACGACTGAAACTTTTCCTTAGAAAGTTGAAGTCCAAGTGGTCTGGTCCATTTATAATCAAGAATGTTCTTCCACATGGAGCAGTTGAGTTAATAGATCCAGCATCTGAAGATCCACAAAGAAGTTGGGTTGTCAATGGACAACGTCTCAAGCATTATTTGGGTGGTGAGGTGGAACGCCTTTCCACAACCATGGAGTTGGTTGATCCAGATTGAGCCTATTGGGTCAACCTAGTGACGTTAAAGAAGCGCTTACTAGGAGGCAACCCAACTTTCTAAAATTTCCCTTGCTTTTATTTTATTGTTTTTAGTTTGTTTCTTGTTAAACTCTTTTTATATTGTTGTTTTTATTGTTTTTATGTAGTATATGAATGATGTACTTTGCTTTATCTTATTGCAGTGGTTTAGTTCTTCTGATGTTGTGTTTTGAAGAGTGTTACTTTTTTATGCTTATTGTTTGGGTTGATGTTTAGATGATGCATGATGATGTGAAAGTACACAGGTGGTTGTTTCTAACATGTGAAACAGGTGCTTGAGGTAAAACTTGATTGAGATACTGAGCAGAATGTTTTTCTAAATTCTGGATCTTGAGAGTTTACCTGTGTGAGTTTTGGGCTTCAGAGTTGTTGTGAATAATTGCTATTACATTGGAAGCATAAAGGATTTTTCCCAAATTTTCTGTGATTGAACTACTTGCTTGCAGGTTTCATATGATCAAGGCCATCTTTTGTTTTCCCTTATTCTTTTAGCCTTCATAAATTTTTCCACTAAAAAGGAAACCAATTGCTCTACCTTTTGAACCCTGAGCCTTAAGCATGTTTTGAAAATCCTGTTTTAAATTCTTTACCTTGAGTTGAGGTAAAAATATTTGTGAGGTATTGAAAAAGGTTCAAGTTTGGGGTTGCTGGTAAGCAACCCCACTTTTCTAAGCAGTGAGCAATTAAAAAACAAAAGAAAAAAAGAAAAATCAAAAGAAAAGAAAATGAAAGGAAAAAGGAAAAATAAAGAGAAAAGAAAATAGAGCTCACTGCAAGGGAAAAAGGTTGGGAAAGATCTTCTTGAAAAGAGAACCTGAGTAATTGATAAATTCATAAATGTCTCTCTTAACTCAAGGAATTTTCCTGTCCAGAAAAACCAATTTCCTTCTTAGCCCAACCAAGTTACAAGCCATGAAAAGCCCTTGTGATAACAACTTGCTTATAAGTCTGTTTGATTGTGGTTAAATGAAAGGCAAAGTTAATTTGCGTGATATTTTGATAGCAGAGTGAAAAAGAAACCAACACCTCACTAGACACCTGTGAGTTGAGTGCTACACTTTTGAGTGCTTTAATGAAACACTTTCTTTGGTGAGGAGTAGTTCTTTTAATTTCTGATTGCATCTCTGCTTGGTTGATTGATTACTCTTAAGGATAGCATCTGTTGAACTGTTTGAGTATCACTTTAAGTTATTCGAGAGAAAGCATTTGTGCATCTTGACTAATATTCTTATGATGAGCTTATTTAAGTGATTACTTGTCTTGGAAAAAGATTTTGAAAAACTACTGAACCACTGTGATATTTGTTGAGAGCTAAGTTACATTTTTTTTGCTTGAGGACAAGGAAAGTTCTAAGTTTGGGATTGTGATAACGGTTTAAAATACCGTCATCTGTGATGTAATTTTGATACTAAATGCACTATTTTTTACTTAGAAACTTGTTTAGACTCATGTTTTTTCATTAAGTTGTGTAAATAAGAGAGTTAAGGTTGAATTTGATGATTTTATGACTAATTCCCTTGGTTTTGATAGAAAATGAGTTAATACAGGAAGCAGAGATGAAATGTTAAGAATATAGAGCTCAGAAACGCCTAGAAAAGCACCAGAAAGAGGAACCGCACGAAGCTTGGGCGCACTGTAGGAAGCCTAACGTGGAAAAATCGTGTCCGCCGCCCGAGCGCCCTCCTAGGCCACCTAGGTGTTGAACCCCGAAGCCTTGGCGAAACTGAAGGCTCAAGCCCCACGGAAATCGACATCCACTGCCCGAGCGCCCTAAATGGGGTGCCTGAGCGTCGCGCGTCGCAGATTCAGTCCAGTTTTTGCTCTATTTCGACTCTTTTGGACCGGGCCCTATTCCTACTCTGTTCCAATTCTATTTAAAGGACTCAGGTGCTCTAGGTTTAGCATCTCTGGCTATAGCAACACAACAGCACACTCTTCTACTCTTTGAAGGCAAATCTGGAGGCGGAAGCTTCCCCTTCTACTCTTAGGGTTTTACTATCTCATGTTTTTCCATTGTACATCTAGTTTCTCCATGTCTATGGGGAATTAAACTCTATTTGTTGTAGGGGAATGATGTTATCTTGTGAACTCTCATGTATTTGAATTTATTCTTAATTTATATGCTTTATTCACTAATTGTTAGGGAATTCATCTATTTCAATGCTTGCTCTATTTAACTCATTTAGTTGCATGATTTATGAATTGCATGAGTGGTGGGAGGTTCCTTACAATTTAGGTTCTTGTTGAATTCTCCCAAGGGTAATATTTCTCAAGGATGAGGGTTTGAGTATTTGGTCGTCTTAAGCTTTTGATCTTCAGACTTAATTTCTTAGGAACGCTAGGAATTGCACAACCTAGGAATTAAGGCCGGCTTATTGCGCCAAGGGATTGGGTTCTAAGTAATTTAGTGAGCGACGTTAACATTAATGCACAAAGAGGAATTCTTATATACATGAGAGGGAACTTGGTGAAATCTAACCCCAACAACATATTCATCTCATATTAAACAACATCCGTTCATCTTTGTGTTACTCTACTATTGATCAATTTGCATTCATATTTAATTTTCTGTCTTTGCATTTTTAACCAATGATCTTGTTTCTTTTAAGTCTTACTTAATTAAGTTATCACACAATTGTTTAGTGCCAAGAATCTTCTGGGATACGATATTTGGTCTTACCATTTTATATTACTTGTGTGATTCGGTACACTTGTCGTTTCATCAACAAGTTTTTGGTTTCGTTTCTGGAGATCAAAAATATTGTGAATATAGAGATTTCTTTAATTTGAATATGTAATATGGGAATTCAAAGTCTTTGAATCCAGGAGGTTTTTCTAGATAGACTTCTCTTTGATGAATCCATTTAAGAAGGAACTTTTGACATCCATTTGCTACTGGTGCATATGTTTGACCATAGTCGATTCCTTTCTTTTGATTGTAACCTTTTGCCACCAATCTTGCTTTATTTGCTACTGGTGCATATGTCACAATTCTTTTGCAACTGAAATGCTACACGAACAAACTTCGATTCATCTGCGCAACAAATTACAATGTTTGGATTTTGAATTCCACAGGATATAGTACACAAATTTAAAAGGGCATTCCAACCCACTTGTTTGTTCATTGTTTTAAGCTTTTGGTTCTGCAGTTTCCAAGTCCACCTACACCATTTCATCCAGGTCAAGACAGTCTAATCAAATGTCTCAATATATTGCATGTATGTGCAACAAGACAACATTTTCTTATCAAATTTCCCCCACACAAATAAACCTATAAGTTTGGCAACAAAACTATATGCAGTTCTTTCAGCATTTTTAGTGTTGTTCTTTAATTGGAATCGTAGTTTTGGCCTGGTAATCTTACGCTGATTTTTAATGGAAACGTTTATTACCCTTCAAATCAGATAGGAAATTCTAGTAAAAGTACCTAAGAAACTTCATCTTCTTAGTTTGGCTCATATGCTCTTCGAATTACACTCAATCATGGAAATACAGACGTCAAAGAAATAAAAAAAAAATTCAAACGGAAACTAAGCAAGAAAGAATCTTCCTTCATGGCTTGGTATAAAGAGTAAATTTTTAAAAACTAAATGAAATTAAAGCAAAAGATTGTGTAGGTGGCAAATGGTAAAGGAAAAAGCAAACAAAAACAGACTTGATGTTGAAACCGTCAAACATATCAATAAACAATCTTTCCTTAAAAAGGGCAACAAAAAAGAAACCAAAAGATGTGATAAAACTACCCAAACACAACCTTTTAGTTGGTAAACAACAGTACACGAATATCCAGGAAAAGAAAAGGGGCAAGAAAAGAAAAAGAAGCATATCTTGCGGAACCCAATAGAATCTCCCTCATCCAAGCAACCATGTTCCAAAGAAACAAGCACCTATGAACACGATAACTCAAACAAAGAAACCCAAGGCTGCAAACTAAACACAAAAGGAAAAAGACCTGGTCTTTTGATGGCACTGCATGAACTGGAAAAACGCCCTTGATGGGAACAACTTTGAGGAGCCATAAGTTGCAACCCTTCTTTTCTTTCCTTGGACTCGGAGAGAGGAAGAATTCGGGTCTATCAGAAACACGAACGACAACTCTAGGAGGCAAAGATCCTAGAGTATCGACGATGGCCTTAGAAAAAGAACTGGTGAGAGCCTTCATCACTTCCAACAGAGTAGTGAGTTTGGTGTGCCACACAACACAACACAACGATTTCCACGGTAAAAGAGATGAGTGTGATTATTCTTTGATCGCTTCTTGGTGAATAGAGGCTGAAAATCCCTATACTACAAATCACACACTACATAAACCTCATTAGTTGAAGAAATGCATGATGCAATAGTACTTACATATTTCTTGTGTCCATAGCCCTCATCATCATCATCATCACGCTTCTCATAGCAAGGCTTTCGGTAGCCCTCCTCCTGAGGTGGATGCCCATAACCATTCTCAACACCTCCTTGGCTCTCATAGCTAGGTTTCTCATCATACTCACTCCTCCCTCCATAACCATATCCACTGTCCTGTTGCTGTTCTTCCCCATACACACTACTCTTCCTTCCACCATACCCAGATCCATATTCACTCCCCTCCGTTTTTTCACTATACCCAGATCCATATTCAAAACTTTGATGGCAACATCTTGACTGCAATATGTACCTAAGGAATATCAAAGAAATGCAGAGAGACCTCAGTTACAAGGATCAGAAAAGTATTTTATTTTCTATTCCCCAAACATACAATTATACCGGAATGAACATTAAAATAGGGGGAAAGCATATCGTACCACATACAAGCAATCAATCCCACTAAAATAACTTTCATACCTGGAATTTCTTCTCCTCCACAACCATACCCAAAATCATGGGACACCGGAAGAAAACCCCATTCAAATCCCTAAAAACAGAACCTGAATTCAAACCCTAAATCAATCGCGAATTCCATCCAAGTCTCTGTTGTCGCTAAAACGCTGGAGAACGAGATCCTCGCGTCGTGAAAATGTCGCGCCTGAGTCACCGAAAACTCGTCGTGAAGACGCTGAAACACCGTTGTCGCGGAAAAAGTTCCCCTACCACCACACCCACGGGCAGAGGCCGTCGCACCGCGGATTAGGTATGACTCTATCAACTTCTCTACGACGGGCTTCCTTGTTTCTCTTCTCGACCGATTTCTTTGCAAGTTTAATTGCCAAAGTGGAATCAAGCCCAAGAGCTCCGCACCTTGTTTGAAGATGAAGAAACAACTCCACACCTGGTTTGAAGACGAAGAAACGACACGAGGAACATATAGAGTTGGGAGAAAATAAGACCACAAGAGGTAGAAGCGAGAATGAAGGAGCGAAAATGTCACTAAGGTTAGGGAAAAATTATTCTAAATAACTAAATATTAGGGGCGGTTTTGCTACAAAACCGCCGAAAATTAGTTGAGGTTCTCGCCTAAAATATATTATTTTTGTAGTGGTAATTTATCTTTTTCAATTTACTTCAATTTCTTGTTATTTTATTGTCACTTTGTCTATCATCATGCCTTCCACGTTTGGCTTACTATCTTTACATTACGCTTTGTATAGTAGGATATCTGAGTTAATCGACTATCGATGGGTAACCCAGGCGACCATTAAGGATAAAATAAAGAACACAATGGCGAGTCACCCTCCTGGCATCAATCATTAAATGATCGTAGTGTAGCGATCGTATGTGCATGTCGATTGCACTAAACGGTTGGCGATTGGCCCGTGAGTCACCCTCTTGGCATCAATCATTAAACGATCGTATTATAGCGATCGTATGTATATGTCGATTGCACTAAACGGTTGGCGATTAGCCCGCGAAGTCACGTCAATCCAGTCAAATGCCAGAGGAAAGACGTCCAGCAATTTTAGTCAATATGGACATATTAATCTTAATAAACTAAAGAATAAACAGTTAGAAATATCTGCACAGTGTCAAAATCACGGGATCAACTGACCCAGTATCAAGCACGACCTAACGGTTGTGTTTTCCAAATGGTCAAGTTCTCTAACCAACCGGATTTTTAGGTAAACGATTTATTTTATCGTTAGGTTAAATATGAAAAGCAAGGAGGACAAAAGGTACGTTTTTCCACGAGAGAAAATTATAATTTTTCTTATGTTATTGAGCTGAGAAGAGTTCTATCATTCCCTGTTTTCTGACTTGAGCGTCGGAGTGCTTTCACAGGTACCCATCTCATTCTCCCTAAGACGCGCTGAGAAGGAAGAAGACGTGAAGATAACGACATTCTAGGAGGAAAGGACGTGATTCATCAGGTTTACATCTCGGCCTCTACTATCCTACCGAAACATTTTGGCGCCTACCGTGGAGCCGAGATTTGATATCCCCAAAGAAGACCACAAGAGCTATGGGAGACAACAACACCTTAAATTTGATCAAGCAACTGCAGGGACAGATCGAAGCACATGCTCAAACCATACGGGAGCAGCAAGAGATTCAACGCAAACAAACAGAGGAAATTGCGGCAGTTAGGGCGCCGCGTCCCCCGCCAGAAATATCGGCCTCCAACCGCCAAGACGATAATGAAGGCAGCCACCATGGAGAACCCTCTGTTTCGTAAACAGTATGCTACCAACAGGAGACCGGAAATGACTCCGGCGGAGCTTGTAAACACCAAGCAGGAGAAAGATGAGACCCTGAAGGCCTTCATGCAGAGGTACAACGAGACAGCCCGACGGGTGAAGGATGTAAACCACACGTTTATAATCAGCAATCTACCTTCCTGCTTATGGCCAGGGTATTTCGCCGAACAGTTGTACGCAGATCCTTCCAAATCCATGGAGGAGCTCCAGGTGACGATCGCAAAATTCATCCGCATCGAGGACCTCAGGAACTCAAGAAAAAAGCAACAACAGGAAAGTCCGAACAATAATACTAAGAAGGACATGAAATGGTCGTCTAACAACTATAAAAATGATCGACCCCCTCGAAAAGAGTCGGGGTGGACGCCCAAGTACGAACGTTATACATCGCTCAACGCACCCAGGACAAAGGTGCTCGAAGAGGCTTTGCATGCTGAACTCCTGACCGTTCGGCGAAAGGCCACTCCAAAGAACGCTGACGGCAGTAAAGCCTGTCTACTTCATATGAACCGTGGTCATGATACCGAAGAATGCAACATGGTGAAAGATGAGTTGGAAAGACTCATCCGCGCGGGCTACCTCCAAAATTACATAAAGGAGAGGACATCTACCAGAGCAGCAACTCCCACCTAGAAGGAATCCTCCCGACGAAGCCTAGAACGCTCACCTCCAGGGACGATCGGCAAAGACGGCGATCCCGGAGTCAACCCCAACGCTCCGAAAGGGAGAGGTCAGTCCGGGGGCGAATCAACACCATATCCGGCGGCTTCGCAGGAGGAGGAGCGTCAGCATCTGCCCGGAAACGACATTTGAGACACTTGAAGTCGGTACACATGGTAGATCGACAACGTCGATCCATACCCAACATCACATTTACCAACACCGATTTCCACGCCCCTGACCCTGATCACGATGACCCCATGGTCATCACGGCCGAAATAGCCCGTTACGACGTAAGCAAGGTCCTCTTTGATCAAGGCAGTTCGGTCAATATTTTGTACTGGACAACCTTCAAGAAAATGGACTTGTCCGAGGAAATAATAGCCCCTTTCAATGAGAAGATTGTAGGCTTCGCAGGGGAAAGAGTCGACACTCGGGGATACCTCGACCTACGGACTCGACTCGGAACAAGCAGGGAAGCACCGGAGCTTAGAGTCAGGTTCCTACTGGTAGAGGCAAACACCTCGTATAATGCTTTGCTAGGTCGCCCTTGCTTGAACGCTTTCGGAGCCATCGTGTCCACCCCTCATTTGGCCATGAAATTCCCCACGAAACGAGGGACCATATGTACCGTAAGGGTTGATCACCGAATGGCTCGACAGTGTTATGTCGTCGGCTTAAAGGTCACCCCTTTCATGCCATCTAGGAGGGCAAGAACAGCCGAAACAGCGGCGATCGACTTGGATCCCAGAACTAATGTAGACGAACGTCTCCATCTGCAAGGAGACGTCAAAACATTCCAACTAATGTGCGTGGACTTCACGGACCTCAACAAAGCCTGCCCTAAGGATTCATATCCTCTACCGAGCATTGATCGGTTGGTAGATGGGGCTTCAAGGCATACTGTGCTCAGTTTTCTCAATGCGTACTCGGGATATAACCAAATCCTCATGTACGAGCCAGATCAGAACAAAACAGACTTCATTACCGAACGAGCTAATTATTGCTATGAGGTAATGTCGTTCGGCCTGAAGAATGCAAGCGCCACCTACCAGCGCCTCATGGACAAAGTTTTCCACCACCAAATCGGCAGATGCATGGATGTCTATGTAGACAACATGGTTATCTCGTTTCACAAAAACCCTGAAAGAGATACAACGTTTGGTCGGCCGACTCACAGCGTTATCCCGTTTCATCCCGAAATTAGCCGAACACATCAGACTCATCCTGAAAAACATGAAGAAGGGCACCACCCAGCACTGGGATGATGCTTGTGAAGCAGCTTTTGGCGCTGTTAAACACATTCTCACCAGCCCTCCAATCATGGCGAGTGATGAATCATTATTTACTTCACTTCACTTAGTTTATTGTGCTATAATTAATCAGGGAATTGTGCTTAATTATCCAGTATTTTCCCGTTTTTACTGATTGTGCTTAATTTGATCAGAGATTCTTATTTTAATTAATTTGAATTATCTGAGCTAATTATTTGTATTAGTAATTGCAGAAAAAAATACTGGATAATATTTTGGGACTGGAAAAGAGAAAATTTTCATAATTACATTTTAAATTAAAATGAGAAAGAAAGGTGAAAAATTATTTTCATTGTGCACACGGAAATTGCTCATGGCAAACGTCCAAGGTTCACATAGAAAAGATTTTGTTTTAAAACATTTTTTGATGGAATGCAATGCTTATTTTTATTTAGCTAAGTGGAGTAAAGAACACATGGGGCCACTTGGTTGGAAATTCACGTCCACATGCATTCCTAAATGCTAAGCACGGCTATGGAATCCATGTTGGCAAGCATATGACAAAAGTGGGGCTGCAACTAAAAGAAAAAAATACTATTCTCAAATTGAAAAGTTGACATAAGTGGAAGGGCACATACAATCTCACGGATGCAACTCATTTCTTTCTCAGAAGTTTGCTAAAGGACAAAACACAAAGCCAATTGGAAAATTATTTTTGGCAAAGGGGCCATATGTGGAGCTTTTTGAAGAATCACGTGAGAGTTCCACAATGCTAAGCTTTTGACTCTCCAACCACACGGCCCATGCTCGGCAATTTAATTTGTTTTGGGCAAAGCATCCATGTTGAATTAGAAGAGGGTGCAGCCATTGGAGACCAACACTGCCACGTCCACACCCCAGAGAAGAGGAGCTCACGGGATTCCACTTAGTTGGTGTGCATGGGAATAAATTAAAGAGAAGCAATGGAGGAAGCAACATTTTCACTCTTGTTAGTATTTTAAGGTTGTGAAAGGAGTAGTTGATGGGATAGAGAA
>JAHCHA010005467.1:0-26011 GCA_027742795.1 Vigna hirtella
AAAATTATTATAAAAATATAAATCCTATTTTAATAATTATTAAATTATAAAATATAATAATTAAAATTATTATTTTTAATTAAATTAAATATTTATTAAACCGTTAGCATATTTAAAATTTATGTTTCTATTTAAAATTTAATAATTGTTTAATTTATTTTAATATATTTTAACATATCAAATCAAATTTTGTATTATTATTATTTCACTTTTTTATTTTTTAATATAACTATTATTATAAGGGTTAAATATGTTTTACGTCCCTTAAGTATCACTAATTTTTGGTTTTAGTCCCTACTCAAAATTTTGATGGTTTTTAGTCGTCATAGTATTGAAAGATGTAATATTAGTTCTTAAAAATGGACATCGTCAACTTTTTGTTGATCTGGCAAATGGCGAGGCCACATCTTCTGCCAGCTCCCGTCTTAAGTATCTGTCACGTTGGTTGTTTAATTTGTGGAATGAGATTAAGTGATTGGCACGTGTGTGGGTGATTGAAATTAGATTACGAAAGTTGGGTTCTTCTTCGTCATCTCTCAGTTGGGGCAAAGTTGGGTTCTTCTTCGTCATCTCAATCTTTTGCGTGTGAATATAAGTATTGGAGATTCTGCATGTGACTAAACTTGAAAGAAACATCACACACAGTGAGATGGGTTTCGTTCTTATTTAATTTTTTCAAAATGACTTCTGATATTTAATACTTTGCTGTGATGTTTAATCCATTCATAGCCTTTTTATAGTCCATAAAAAACAAACCTAGAAGTCCTCCTGCAAACACATCTTGCCAATGATGTCAATAGTCATCCATTCCCGAGATTCCAACCATGCAAGCAGTAAAAAGAGGAAGAAAAACAATGCATAATTTTGCTATGTGCCCTTTTTGATCAAAAGCTTTAATCTTTCCCGATAGGTATAGAGAGAGAAAACCTAGACCGACAAAGGACCCTGTAGAACAACATTTATCAGAAAAAGGCTTATACGCAAATAATTTTCAATACAAATGAGCTAGTAATCTGATGAATAATTAATTTTCTGATAAACTAAGTAAAATAATATTTACCAATTTCCCAACGAGAAGAGCAAAATACTTTCGTGCCCACCCAAACCCTAAATCACCAATTCTTATATTCACATGCAGAAGAGCAAAACAATATGTATCATCTTACCTCCTCAACAAGACGAACTCCAACCTTCAACTGAGATGACGAAGAAGAACCCAACTTTGCCCCCAACTGAGATGACGAAGAAGAACCCAACTTTCGTAATCTGATTTCAATCACTCACACACTTGCCAATCACTTAATCTCATTCTACAAATTAAACAAGCAACGTGGCAGATATTTAAGACGGAAGCTGGCAGAAGACGTGGCCTCGCCGTTTGCCAGATCAACAAAAAGTTGACGCCGTCCATTTTTAAGGACTAATATTACATGTTTCAATACTACGAGGACTAAAAGTCATCAAAGTTTTGAGTATGGACTAAAACCAAAAATCAAAGATACTTAAGAGACGAAAAACATATTTAACCCTTATTATAATATAAATCATATTTTGATAATTATTAAAATATAAAATTATATTAAATGATATTTAAATTTTAAATTAAATTAAATTATTATTAAGGTGGTGTAGAGTGATTTTAGTAAGAAAAAGAAGAAAATAAAGAAGATATTAATAAGGTGCCTTTAATAAGAAAGAAAGGAAAATAAAAATATTTTTATTAAAGTTAAAAAATAAATCTTTTAAAAAGGTTGGAGGTGCAGATTGAGATGTCAGAAGGTTAAAAATGGAATTTTTGGAGGTGCAGGATGAGATGTTGGAGGTGTAGGATGAAACACTCTATATCTTTTTATCGCTTTTGAGTGATGAGTGTTGCTCCCTGCACCGCCACCAAATGCTCCCTACACCATCTAATATCTAAGAAAAAGAAGAAAATAAAGAAGATATTAATAAGGTGCCTTTAATAAGAAAGAAAGGAAAATAAAAATATTTTTATTAAAGTTAAAAAATAAATCTTTTAAAAAGGTTGGAGGTGCAGATTGAGATGTCAGAAGGTTAAAAATGGAATTTTTGGAGGTGCAGGATGAGATGTTGGAGGTGTAGGATGAAACACTCTATATCTTTTTATCGGTTTTGAGTGACGAGTGTTGCTCCCTGCACCACCACCAAATGCTCCCTACACCATCTAATACCTAATTTGCCCTTGCTATAAAACGGATGTCAACATCCGTTTCGCCTTCAACGGATGTTTTCAACGGATGTGGCCACATCGGTTAACGGTTGTGGCACATCCGGTTTAATAGATTTTTAAATATATTTTAATTATTATTTAAATAATAATACATAAATTAAATTAATAATAATTATTTTATTAAATAAAATAATATTAATTTAAAAATAATTAAGTAATAATTTTAAGGCTTAATACCTGTTTTTGTCCCTCTTTTTAAGGGAAATGTTCACTTTCGTCCTACCTTTTTCAAAAAGTTCAATTTGGTCCCACGTTGTGAAAAAAGTGTCCAAGTTAATCCTTTTTGGTCACGGCGTTAAATATTTAACGATTCTGCTGCCAGCTAGGAGTGTGGTGTGCAACGTGGCTTTTTACTTGCGTAACGTGGCAGTGACAGTTTAGGGTTTAACTGAGAACGTGGCAGTGAGATTAAAATTGTGATTGTTAGGGTTTGATTTGGGAGCTTATTTCGAAATTGGTCTTTGAGGATAAGCATTTTGGAGAACCTGCAAATCAAATTTGGGTGATCTTGAAGGTGAAATCTGCAGAGGATATCGAATTCCGCAAATCAAATCAGGTTAGAGGTTTTTCGAAAATGTTTTCATTGTTGTCGCGTTTGAGGGGGTTTAACTATGGGTGAAAGGTGAAATTGTTTTATGTGGAAAGTTGTCTTCTTTTGATGCATGATAGTGGTCCCATAGGTCTTACTTTAACTGAAATTAGTGGTCCCCTGTTTGCATTTGCAGGGTTCGGGTAGGGATGTCTGATGACATGTTTCGGGTAGTGGTCCACCATGGTGGGACCTTGATCAAAGAAGTCCCCTTTAATTATATAGGGGGAGAGATAACTAATTGGGACGTAGACCCCGATAAATGGTGTTATTTTGGAGTTTTAGGTTCACTTAACCATATGGGATACATGCAAGTAGAAGAATTATATTACAGTGTCCAACATGTTCTACATAAGGTTGATGATGATAAAGGAGCTATGAACATGATGAATGTGGCTAAGTATTTGGGGGAAGTGAACCTGTATGTTGTGCATGGGTGGAGGAAGCAACTATCTTACAAAATGATGAGAATGAGATTCTTTTGCTATGTGAAGGTCATGCAGAAAGTGGTGAGGATAGTGGCGTAGAAGGAGAAGCACATGTTGAGGGTGGTGAAGAAGGAATGGAAGACGTAGTGGAGGGTGCAGTGGAGGTTGAGAATGAGGATGCACGGGATGTTGAGAATGTAAGTGAAGGATTGGAGGTTCAGAAGGAGGATTTACTGGATGTTGACAATGAGGATTGGTTGGATGTTGAGCATGACGATGCATTGGAGGTTGAGAAGGAGGATTCAGTGTATAATGAGGATGTTCAGCATGAGGATGCAGAAGATGATGAGGTTGCAGTGGAGGTTGAGAATGAGGATGAAGTTGAGAGTGTAAGTGAGGCTGAAATTGAGGTCGAAAGTGAAGAAGAAGTGGAAGTGAACAGTGATGATGCAGCAGGAATGGATGATTTCAGTGGTGATGAATACGTGGATGATGAAGACAGTGAAAAAGAAACCCAACAGTGTAGGGGTTTGTCAGATGATGAGTGGGAGTCTGATAAGCTTTTAACTCCTGAAAATAGTGCAAGTGAGGAGGATGACAATGATGATACAATAGATGTAGGTCCTTTTTCAAAATATGCAAAGCAGAAGTCCATGGCAGATTACAAGTGGGAAGTGGGCACTATTTTTACTGACAGGGAAGAGTTTAAGGATGCTATTAGAAGGTATGCGATTCATGCTGGGAGGGATCTAAAATTTATGAAAAATGATAACCGTAGGGTGAGGGTGACATGCATGGGTGGCCAAGGTAAGTGCCCATGGCTAGCTTATTGTGGTTATTTGCCATCACGAAAGATTTGGCAATTGAGGAAGATAATTGATACTCATAGTTGTAGTAGACAACTTAATATTAAACTGATGAATGCTAAGTGGTTAAGTCAAGAAATAGATACATCTTTAGTTGAGAATCCTAGTTTAAAGGTGAGTGATATTCGTACTAAAGCATTAAGAAAATGGAATACAAATGTTACAATATCCAAGGCAAGAAGGGCAAAGTTAATTGCCACAAGAATGATTGAAGGAGATTTCATAGAACAATATAAAAGGGTGTACGACTATGGACATGAGCTGTTGAGGTGTAATCCAGGCTCAACAGTGCAAATTAAAGTTGACTCTCATAATGGTGACCCAATCTTTCAAAGAATGTATGTTTGTCTGAAAGCTTGTAAAGATAGTTTCATAAGTTGTAGGCCCATTATATGTTTAGACGGATGTTTTTTGAAAGGTGTTTACAAGGGGGAGCTGCTGACTGCTGTTGGTAGGGATCCAAACGACCAAATGCTTCCCCTTGCCTATGCAGTAGTAGAAGTGGAGAACAAAGACAGCTGGACATGGTTTTTGCAATTGTTAATTGAAGACCTTGGGGGCAGTGAAGTATGTGGAGGGTGCACATGGATGTCAGACCAGCAGAAGGTATAGGATATGGTTTTTGCAATTTAGTTAATGATTTTGTATACGATATGGTTTTATTACTAAATTTAATTGTGCAGGGGTTAGTCTTAGCTATCCAAGAGCTTTTGCCTCGGGCAGAACAAAGATACTGTTTAAGGCACCTCTATGCAAACTTTAGGAAAAGGTTTGGTGGGCAGGTATTAAAAAATCTGATGTGGAGTGCTGCAACCACCACATATCCCCAGGCTTGGGAGAGAGAAATGCTGAAAATTAAAGAAGTCAATGTTGAAGCATATAAATACCTCATAGCCATTCCCCCAAGGTAACCCATTAGCCATTATATACACATTACTATCACAGATGTATTGTAACCCATTTGAGAAATCTTATTACCACAGGTTTTGGTCAAGGTCTCGCTTCACAGCTCAACCAATGTGTGATACCCTTGATAACAACATCACTGAAGCTTTCAACAGTGTCCTCATTCATGCAAGAGGAAAACCAATTATAACAATGATGAAGGATATCAGATTGTATCTCATGAAAAGGTGGGCCACCAACAGAAGCAAGGTGGCATCTATGGAGTTCACAATATGCCCAAAGATAAAGAACAGGCTTAAGAAAGAATGTAATTTGTCTAGATTTTGGCTGCCAAGGTAATCTTATTACCACAGTTTATATACATCTTCTTATTTACGTTCATTGATGTGTTTTATTTCTTTCAGTTGGGCTGCACGAAAGATTTTTGAGGTTAGGCACACTTCATCTGTTGGGAACAAGTTCACAGTGGATCTGGACACTAAAGAGTGTAGCTGCAGAAAGTGGATGATCAGTGGCATCCCATGCTGTCATGCAATTGCAGCAATGAACTACTGTAATGTTCATCCAGATAATTTTATACCCAGTTGCTTCAGAAGATCCACATATGAAGAGGTGTATGCGTCCATAATTTTTCCACTCAATGGTCCCCAACTATGGCAAACCACAAATTTCAATGATGTACTACCACCACTGATAAGGAAGTTGCCTGGGAGGCCGAAGAAAAAACGCAAGTTGGAGGCATGGGAGTTAACTAAGGATGACACTCAAATGCGTGTTGGAGGGCATAGGAAAAAGTGTAGCATTTGCCGTCAGACAAAGCACAACAGGAATAACTGCCCTTTACGGCCCCAACCAGCAGAAGCAAACCACCCACCAGAAGCAACCCAGCCACCAGAACCAACTCAGCCAATACAAACAACCCAGTCATCAGAAGCAACCCAGCCAGCAGAAGCAACCCAGCCAACACAACCAACACAACCAACCCAACCACCTCCAACTTCCCAAGCATCCCGTCCACCAAAATTCAGAGTCAGAAGAAAAGATAGATAGATAGTTCTGGATCTTTATTATGTACTGTACGGTCTTATTTTGGTAACAGACATGTATTGTCTTTTTAGATGAATTGGAGGATATATGTATTGAATATCATGTACTTTGGTGACAAACCTAAACTGCGTTTATTTCATTAATCAAAGTGCTTTCATCATGTTTTGGTCAAAGCTTGTATTTAGATTTCTAATATGTGCCATTAGTCACTTCTTAAAATGCATTATTGGGTTGACCTGTTTCAATCTTAATATGCATTATCTGCTTGTGAGGCATACGGTAGAGGACGAGCGTCCTAAGCGAGTGGAGGCAACAGGGCTGAACGAGCGAAGCGAGGACGAGCGTCCTGAGCTAATGGAGGTAACGAGGGGCGAGGACGAGCGTCCTAAGCGAGTGGAAGCGGAGCGAGCGGGGCAACGAGGGGCAAGGACGAGCGTCCCGAGCGAGCGGAGCGAGGACGAGCGTCCTGAGCAAGTGGAAGCAACGAGGGGCGAGGACGAGCGTCCTGAGCGAGCGGGAGCAACAGGACTGGACGAGCGGAGCAAGGACGAGCGTCAAGTTGTGATATTGTGTATTGGGATACCCAGAGTGGCAGTAATAAGGAGTTTTTATTCAGTTAAGTACCATTGTCAATAGCGAGAGGCAAGTTACGTACTCAGGCACGTAACACTCAGTCATATGCATTATTGGGTTGACATGTTTCAACATCTTTAAACCAAATGGAGAGCTTGTATTTAGATTTGTAATATGTGCCATTAGTCCTCAGTCATATGCATTATTCGGTTCACCTGTTTCAACATTTTTAAACCAAATGGGGGACTGATTCGAACATTTTGTACATTGCATTGCATAACTGATGTTACACCAACCAAAACACCTTCCCATTGTCAACGTACTTCTTTCAAGCATCCAAATACATAACAGGTATTAAGCCAGCTTATAACAAATACCCAAATTCACGATCTAACTAAATCAACCTAACCACAACTTCAAAATTACAAGGTCAACCACAATAAACACACACAAAGCTATAACTAACAACTTCATCATTTTCTGGATTTTTTGCAAATCCTTCACTGCATTTTCCAGCTCGCTTATTCTCTTCAGAATTGTGCAATCTTTTTCATCCACGTTGTCTTCACAACACCACTTGAAAAAGTTACAGCAGCTCCCAATTGAAGATCCACCCTGTTATTCACCATGTTAGGGAATCTATGAACAAATGCATCAAATCAACTAAAGAAAACATTAACTGACAAGGGTATACTTAAAACCTTGTAATGAGGACAACCCCAAAAATTTCTCCCAGCATTCTTCGTGGTTCTGGCCACTTTCATTACTGCAATATCACCACAGTAACAAGTAGGGATTAACCCACCTCCCCTAGAAGCACCACCATGGGACGAACGAGAGGATCCTTTGGCCCAGCTTTTCGAAAACGAAGAACACCCTTGGGAACCCATTCTCAATCCTCAAAGACCAATTTCGAAATACCCAAATCAAACCCTAACACTCAGAATTTTAATCTCACTGCCACTGCCACGTTCTCAGTTAATGGAAAACTGTCACTGCCACGTTACGCAAGTAAAAAGCCACGTTGCACACCACACTCCTAGCTGGCAGCAGAATCGTTAAATATTTAACGCCGTGACCAAAAAGGATTAACTTGGACACTTTTTTCACAACGTGGGACCAAATTGAACTTTTTGAAAAAGGTAGGACGAAACTGAACATTTCCCTTAAAAAGAGGGACAAAAACAGGTATTAAGCCTAATTTTAAAAAAGTTAAATAATATTTATATATTAATTTAAAATACAATAAATTAAAAAACTAAAACCTAAAAAGAAAAAAAAAACTTCAACGATGTGGCACATCCGTTTTAATAAATTTTTAAAAAATATTTTAATTATTATTTAAATAATAATATATAAATTAAATTAATAATAATTATTTTATTAAATAAAATAAAATTAATTTATAAATAATTAAGTATTAATTTTCAAAAAACTAAATAATATTTATATATTAATTTAAAATACAATAAATTAAAAAACTAAAACTAAAAAAACAAACTTCAACAGATGTCACCACATCCGGATGTGACACATCCATTTTAATAGATTTATAAAAAATATTTTAATTATTATTTAAATAATAATACATAAATTAAATTACTAATAATTATTTTATTAAATAAAATAAAATTAATTTATAAATAATTAAGTATTAATTTTCAAAAAACTAAATAATATTTATATATTAATTTAAAATACAATAAATTAAAAAACTAAAACTAAAAAAACAAACTTCAACAGATGTCACCACATCCGGATGTGACACATCCATTTTAATAGATTTATAAAAAATATTTTAATTATTATTTAAATAATAATACATAAATTAAATTAATAATAAATATTTTATTAAATAAAATAAAATAAATTTATAAATAATTAAGTAATAATTTAAAAAAAATTAAATAATATTGATATATTAATTTAAAATACAATAAATTAAGAAACTAAAAACTAAAAAAAAACCCTCATCGGATGTGGCACATCCGTTGAAGAATTTTTTCTTCTAACGGATGTCGACATCCGTTTAAGAAAAGAGGTGGAGGTGTAGGATATTTTAAAATAGGTTTAATCATTCAGTAAGTTCCTATTTTCGGGATAAAATCTCAATTTGGTCATTTTCTTTCTCGGCGTCTCAATTGGATCCTATTTTTGTGAAAATTGTAACAATTTGGCCCCTGCCGTTAAATTGAGCCCAACGACGTCAGTCTTTGGTTGACGTGACACACTGGACCGAGTTTTAATTAATGTGGCTGAATGATGTGTATTTAGGTAGTTTTAAAATTAAAAACTTGGTTAAACTCCCCATGAGCCGCACAAGATTCACGTGTTGAATATTCTCAATTGTGGAGACCTCCACCCTGAACTCCTTCTCCCCACTCCATGGCCTCTCCAACCTCTTCACAACCACAACCGAAGCATCACTCAACTCCCCCTGAAACACAGTCCCAAACCCTCCGTGCCCGATCTTCTCTGATAAATAAGCCTGAATATGAATACCATGAATGTACTATGAATTGAGTTTGAGGAATCCCAGAAACAGGAACAATCATCCTCCATGGAAGATGAAACAGAGAAACAGAAGAAGCACTTAGCAATGGTGGAAAGGCTTTCGAAGCACCCCCAAAGCCGTTCAACAAAGCCCAAATCTTCAACAGAATCTACCTCCTCCGTCCTCTCACACTAGTGCAAAAAAGACCTTTAACGTCACCCTTTAGACGTTTGACCCTCGAATATCCAACGTAAAAAATGTCCGGTGGCATTTTTCGTAAATAAAACAACTATTTAGACATCGGTTATGGAATGGACCGACGTCTAAATACTCATATACGTCGGCTCCTCCGAATAGACGCCAAAACAAAACGAAAAAGTTAAAAAAAAAATTATTCTATTTAGACGTTTGTTATGGAGGGAACCGACTTCTAAAGCACTTTAGATGTCAGTTAATTGGGGAACCGACGTCTAAACCCTGAATCCAGAAATTTAAAAAGTCACTTTTTGACTCCGTTTAGACGTCTGATCCCGCCACTCCGACTTTTGAAGCACTTTAGACGTCTGTTAATTGGGGAAACGACGTCTAAACCCTAAATCCAGAAATTTAAAAAGTCACTTTTTGACTCCGTTTAGACGTCTGATCCCGCCACTCCGACTTCTGAAGCACTTTAGACGTTTGTTAATTGGGGAACCAGCGTCTAAATTTTGTCATTAAAACACCGTGAACGCGACACAGCCGTTACGCGCACTTATTGTTCATCATCTTCGTCGCGTTTTCTCTCTACGGGTTACGCTTTTCAGGTTCGTTTTCTCACTTTTGCACCGTTTTAAATTAATTTTACTCTGATTACATCACTCTTTGATGCATTATCTTTCATTTGAACCGATTAAAATGCGTTTTCGTTGGGTTTTGGTGCAGTTATTCTCGTGTCTTTAGGCGGCGTTCTATGGCGGCGATTTCTTGCGTTTTGTACTCCTCTAATTCCCTCTACTACGTTTTTAAAACCATCCAATAAAAAAAATGTACAATACATTCTCTTCAACTAAAATATAAAGTTGTAAACTCGAATCACCATGAGTCAGGAGCAACCTCAGAGACGTCTAACCTGTATGGATCGGACGTCTATATAGACGTCGGACCTATATAGGCGCAGCGGTTGATGAACCGAGGGAAACGACACTGGTTTTAGGCATCAGTTGTCTTTATAACCGAGTTTATAGAGGTTTTATGCCTCGGTTTCCCTTGAACCGAGACGTATAAATTCGCTATAACTACAAAAATGTCACCGCGTTTTGATAGGCTTTGGTTTTGTGTAAACCGAAGCCTATTATACGAATTTAAAAGCGAATTTTGTACTAGTGAAAGCAAAAACCAAAATCGATTTGGTACAAAGAGGTTTTTTTTCTCATCCCTAATGTCAACATATTTTCATTTGGAGACCATGGCACCAACCATCTTCATATTATTGGAAAAATAGTGTGAAATTATAGGTACTTTGGAGCACTTCACATGATGTTCACACTGTAGTAGTTGACACAAATTCCGACATGTAAACAGATTTTTCTACTTTAAGAAGAGATATATAAGAAGAAAAAATAAAATAAATTAATTTTTACTATAAATATAATATAGTGTTAGTATAAGTTAAAAATAAGAACTTAAAGATGTAATATAAAAAAATTACAATTTAATTAATACATAAACTAAATTTAACTTCAAATTTTTTTCTCTTTTTTTAAGAGTGCTTATAGTTGCAGTTATTGAAGGATGAACAACCATTGAAGAAACAATTGTTAAAATCATGCATTGGGAAAGTGCTTAGAAATTAGTAATACATGAGTTTTGTAGTTCAGTTTGTGAATGACAGCTGTGGAACACAACACTTATTGGTTGTTGACGACGAACCATCAAGGAAAAAACGATCACCAAAGAAAAACTAAAGGTCATAATTCAAAAAGTTAGCTTATAACTATTATTTCCATTGCACTGTAACGAATCAAAGACGTTAGCTTCACTTCAAATTACCCAATATTCTCTGTATTATCAATATTCTCTTCTTTCTACCCAATTCACCCGCAAGACGTGGAGGATGGTACGTAATAATTGACAAGTGTAGGCAAATATAAGAAAATTTGAACATTGACTATATCATAACCACTCGTTCCTTCAAGCTAGTTGAGTACAGTTTATCAATAACAGAGAGCTATCGGAAGACTCAAGTTGACGAGGAACCATCAAGGAAAATATGTTCACCTCAAGGCCATCATTCAAAAAATAGCTTATTACTTTTATTTCCATTGCACTGTACCCAATCAAAGGCATAAGCTTCACTTGAAAATACTCACTTTCATTCATCCACTTCCTTTTCTGTTCTTACCATGGCATCAGAAATGGTTATCGGTGTTCTTGTTTCTACTTTCGTTCAGAGAACTATCGACACTTTGGCTGCCCGTCTTGTCCACATATTTCGTCAAAGAAAGCACAAGAAGCAACTCGGCAACTTGAAGATGAAGCTCCTTGCCATTGATGTTGTGGCTCTTGATGCAGAACAAAAGCAGTTCAAAGATCCACGCGTCAGAGACTGGCTTCTCAGAGCCAAAGATGTTGTGTTTGATGCAGAAGATCTCTTGGATGAGATAGATTATGAACTCTCCAAAAGCCAGGCGGAAGCTGAGTCTCAGAGTGCTACTAACAAGGTGTGGAATTCCCTCAATTCTTCTTTTGTCAGTTTCTTTGAAATAGAAATTGAATCCAAGATGGAACAAGTCATTGAGGACCTAGAAGATCTTGCAAACGAAAGCTATATTCTAGGTTTGGAAAAGAGTGCTGGTGTTGGAGTTGGATCAAGATCGGGTAGTAAATTAACATATACATCTTTGCCAAATGAAAGTGTTATCTATGGCAGAGATGATGACAAAGAATCTATCTTTAACTGGCTCACTTCTGAACTTACATCCGACACTGACATCAACCTATCTATACTTTCTATTGTGGGTATGGGTGGATTGGGTAAAACCTCACTTGCCCAACATGTATTCAATGACCCAAGGCTTGAAGGCAAATTTAATATCAAAGCTTGGGTAAGTGTCCCACAGGAATTTGATGTTCTCAATGTATCAAAAGCAATTCTTGAGGGTGTTTCAACATCACCTGTTGATAGTACAAATCTTGAGGGAGTTCACAAAAAATTGAAAGAAAAATTGACGGGGAAGAAATTTCTTCTTGTTTTGGATGACAATTGGAACGAAAACAAATCCAAATGGGAACAAGTGCAGAAAGCTCTTGAGTTTGGGGCCCCAGGAAGTAGGCTTCTTGTCACTACACGAAGCGAGAAAGTTGTTGTTACCATGCGATCAGAAAAGCATCTCCTGCAAGTACTAAGAAAAGATTATTGTTGGGACTTGTTCGAAAAACATGCATTCCAAAGTGCTAATTCTCAACTAGATCCAGATTTCATGGAGATTGGTAAGAAGATAGTTGAGAAATGTAATGGGCTTCCTTTAGCCTTGAAAACAATGGGAAGTCTATTATACAATAAGCCATCCCTTCGCGAATGGGAAAGCATTATGAAAAGTGAGATGTGGGATTTTTCAGAAAATGAAAGTGATATACTCCCTGCTTTAAGATTGAGTTATCTCCACCTTCCTCCTCATCTAAAGAAATGTTTTGCTTTTTGTGGCTTGTTTCCCAAAGGTCATAGGTTTGACAGGGACTTGTTAATTCAACTGTGGATGGCTGAAAATTTTCTGGAAAGCTCTTCGAGTCCTAAAGAAGTTGGTGAACAGTATTTCAACGACCTATTATCATTGTCTTTCTTTCAACAATCAAACAAGGAAGCGAAAAATACTTTTATCATGCATGACCTTCTTATTGATTTAGCAAAATACCTTTCTCAAGACAGTTGCATCAGGTTTGGAGTCGATGAACCACAAGGAATACACAAAAGAACTCGTCATTTTTCATTTGCAACCGATCTTATTCAAATTTTTGATGGGTTTGGAAATTTGATTGACTCTCAAAAGTTGCATACATTTGTACAAACAAGTTGGAGAAGGTATCCTCCTTCTATGTCCTGTTGGCGGTGCAATATGTCGATAGATGACTTGTTTTCAAAATTTAAGTACATACGCGTCTTATCACTGAATGGCTTTCTTAGGTTTACAGAGGTGCCTAAATCTATTGGAAATCTTAAGCATCTTCGTTCATTAGATCTCTCTTATACTGAAATAGAAAAACTACCCGACTCTATAGGTTTACTCTACAAGTTGCAAACACTGAAGCTAAACTATTGTGAAAGATTAAAGGAGCTTCCCTCAGGTTTGCTTCAACTCGACAGATTGTGTTTCCTAGAACTATTGAATACTAAAGTGAAAAATGTGCATATTTTGGGAAAGCTGAAGAATCTCCAAGTATTGATGAATTCGTTTTGTGTTGACATGCATAAGGAACTCAGTATTCAACAATTGGGACAAATCAATCTTCACGGAAGTTTATCCATTAGTGGGCTGCAAAATATTGAGGATTCCTCTCATGCATCAGAAGCATACCTGAAGAACAAACCACAGCTTGTGGAGCTAGTGTTCAATTGGAAATGGAGTGACAGCTCCTCAGTTGATTCAACAAAAGCTGGGGATGTAATTGAAAATCTACAACCCTCAAAACACTTGAAGAAGTTGTCAATAAGGAGCTATATGGGTGCACAATTTCCAAATTGGTTACTTGATAATTCATTACCATATCTGGTGTCCTTAGTGTTGAAGGAATGTAAATATTGCAAACGTCTACCTCCCCTTGGACTTTTGCCATCTCTTAAGGACTTGAAAATTAAAAAACTTCATGGGATAGTGAATATTGATGCTGATTTTCATGGGAACAATTCTTCTTCCTTTAAATCCCTTGAGACATTGTATTTCTCCAATATGGGAGAATGGGAAAAATGGGAATGTAAAGATTTGACAGGTGCTTTTCCATGTCTACAAATGCTCTCTATAATGTATTGTCCCAAGCTGAAAGGACAGCTGCCAGAGCTACTTGTTCCTTTGGAAAAACTATGCATTAGTTACTGCCAAAAACTTGAGGCTTTCGCTCCCAGGGCTCTAGATATAAAACTGGAAGAAAGTGCAAAGGTGTTGTTTGATTGGGCTACAGTGAAAAGCCTCCGATTGGCTGGGTACATCATGGAAGCATCATTCTTGGATATGGTTCGGGATAACATACCCGACAATTCTATTCAACATTTGAAGATTAATGGATCCAGTTGGGGTCGTCCTCCAATTATTGGTGACTCTGTCTCTCTGTGGAACTTTCCACTAGATTTCTTCCCGACACTAAAGTCGCTTACTCTCTGGCGGTTAAATAGTTTACGGATGATTTCACAAAATCACGCACAAAATCATCTGGACTGGCTGCAAATCGGTAACTGCCCTAAAATTGAATCATTGCCTGAAAACTGGGATATGCTCAAGAGTTTACACATTAGTGATTGTCCAAAACTTGAGCCTTTCACTGAGGGAGGTTTGCCATCAAATCTAAAAGAGATGACACTCAGTAAATGCTCTAGACTTGTTGGCTCACTGAAAGTAGCTTTCGGAGATAATCCGTCTTTGAAAACGTTACATATTGAACATCTGGATGCCGAGTGTTTTCCTGATGAAGGTTTGCTTCCACTCTCTCTTACTGAACTAGTCATCCGTAATTTTCCAAATCTACAAAAACTGGACTACAGGGTTCTCAATCAACTCTCATTTCTTCAAAGTCTAACCCTTTCGAACTGCCCCAAGCTTCAACAATTACCAGAGGAGGGTCTTCCTAAATCAATTTCGGATCTTTCTATACATTTATGTTTTTTGTTGGAAGAACGTTGCAGGAAAGGAGGTAAAGACTGGGAAAAGGTTGCTCACATTCCGAGACTAAGGACCTCGTATCTGGAACTTCCATTTTTCCCATGAAAACTTTTTTCCTAAATTCCTCGACTTATCCAGAACTTTCTATGGTAATTTTTTTTTCTTATATTTATTCTAGTTACCCATTTTTTTCTCATTCACTTTCTGTTAATCCTAACACTGTGCACAAACAAGTCTTCCTCTCCCTTACCCTGACACTGCAATTCCAGCACACATCGTTCTTTTCATGACGCACCAAATTTTCAAACTCGACCATTCAAAATCTGATTAAAAAGTTTATCAAATTTCAAAATACAGTTAAGTACTATATTCACTTTCGAAATTCAATTAGATTTTAAGTACTATAATTGATAACTTTTTAAAATTTTAAGTGCTTGCCCTGGTCGGCTGCGACAGGAAAAAGAGTGAGAAACTCTTGATACTTGAGAAGTGGCTCAAAGGGGTCTGCAGCAAGGAATGATGTTTCTTTGTGCAGGTGTATTGATTATATATTTGATCGTGAGTGGAAAAGGTGTTTATATTGTGAGAGTGTGTTTTATGTGAAATCTTTGGTGTCATTCTCAAATCATTTGGTGTTATTCTCAAATTATTATAGTGAAATATCCTTCAATCTAAGATTGATTGGAAGGATGACTGGATATAGGTGTCGCCACCATAATTTATTATGGAAAAACTATGGAAAACATAAAATAAGACATGATCTACAAAAAGAGATTTTTAGGTTCGGGAATCGAATACGCGTAAGAAAGGTATTAGCAACCTATCGTGCCTGCCCAAAGGCAATACCTTTAATTAAATGTATAAAGTTGACGTAGTTTTTTCAAAATGTTTAAATTTCCCTAAAAAATAAATAAATAAAGCTATTAAGAAACAAAAAAATATTTTTTGTTTTATGAACCCGACAAGAATTGACCTTGTTCCTACCTACATCCATCTATAATGGACAATCAGGATCACGTAGTTCTTTATCTAAAAAAAGTTTTGTGAGTTTGTTTGAAAATTATTATTGATTGATTTAGATTTTTTGAAAAGTGAATCCGAAAAAGATTTGGTTTAACAAGATTGACATCTTTTTTTGGTTTTGAAGATTTTTATATTTTTATATTTATTTAAGAATGGTGGGAAGAAAGAAAGAAACCGGCAATAGGCCGACACATACTTATATAAAGAATTATGATTTTAAAGAAAACAATATTTGTGTGTAGGAAAAAAACAAACCTTTAGAAAAAAACTTCAGAGTACAATAAAAAGAGAAAAAAAAGGTGACATACCTTTTAGCTTTTAGTATTCTCCCAGTTCTCTCTTCATAATCTCTTTTGACAGAGTTCCTCCAACCTCAGAGCTTACTTTTTTCTGTATTCTTCAGTACTCTTGTTATCTCTATTATTTCAAAATATTTCTCCTTCCCTCTCCTTTTCTCCTTTTTCTTTTCTCTATGACAGAGTGTGTATTTATATACACACATTATAATATTGTGGAAATCTTGCCTTAATTGTGAATTAATTGACAATAAAACAAAATAGGAAAAAATGGTCATGGTTGCCAGAAAACAAATTAAATAATATTCAAAACATTGATTATCATTATTGTCAGAAAATCATATTTTCCTCTTTAAAAGCAACTGATGCAACAAATTATATTAATATACTATTTTAATTATTGTTTATAATTATTAGCATAATATTAATTCAAATTATTACCATATTAAACTAACATTTCAAAAATATTGTATTAAAGTCATTATTTTATCCCTTTTTACCCACCATTAATTATTATTATCTTATTTTTTATTATTTTTAAATATTTACTTACCCGGACGAAATTGGGTGTTGACACCTGCCCCTCTTTATTTGGATTTTGCTGGATAACATGAACCTTAGAGTTTTTGTGTTATACTTGTAAAAGCTAAATAAAGATAAAGACACTAATTTCGTTTGGGTCCAAGGAAAAGGAAAGAGATTACCTCGGAGCGTACCTAGTAGAGCATGTAGCAACCTTGTGGACCTTGCTGAAGAGCCATGACACCTTGTAACTTGATGGTGAGGCGCACGAACCTCGTATAACTTGATGGTGAGGCGCACGAACCTCGTAAAATTAAATGGAGAGGCGCACAAACCTCGTATAACTTGATGGTGAGACGCACAAACCTCGTAAAATTAAATGGTGAGGCGCACGAACCTCGTAACATTAAATGGTGAGGTGCACGTAACTGTCCCGAGTTCGCACAAAGTGTAATAAAACAGCCTTAGACGTCGGAGACCTCCCCCATCGGACGTTTATAGAGACATCAGACGTCCGACATATGGGGCCTGGACATCTATGTGTATTTAAAAAATTAATTTGGCAGAGGTTATCCACGTCCGATATATGGGGCCCGGACATCTATAGAGACATCAGACGTCCGACATAGGGGCGCGGACGTCTAAAGCAATGGAATAAGGCACCTTTTCACCTACCTATCAGGTCATTAGGCGTTCAACATAGGGGCCCAGACGTCTATAGAGACATCAGACGTCAGACAGAGGGGCCCAGACGTCTACACTGCGAAATAAAATGACTTTTGGTATTCTTTGCCACCATGAGACGTTGGGGTCTGTCCAGTCAGACGTTTAAGAGCTGTAAAAAATTATTTTCTACCACATTTTGGCATCATACTGGGAGGAGCTGACATTTTCGTTAGTATAGACGTCGGGGACCACCCCCGTCGGACGTCTACAATATTAACTTATTTATAGAAGTACCACCGGTCATTTTTTATGTTGGATATGTGTGGGTCCGATGTCTAATAGGTGATGTTATAAGCCTTTCTACACTAGTGCAAACATCTTTATTTATTTCTCTATCTTTCTTTATATTTTTTAATTTCTACTGACCTTTCATGGGCTCCATAAGGCCATTTAGACGTCGGATGGCGTGATCCGACGCCTGTACGACGAAAAAAAATAATTTTTCATCTACCTGTCAGACTATACACGTCTGTTAGGAGGGACACTGACGTTTATAATCGAATATAGATGTCGACATGGCGGGATCAGACGTCTCCAAGGCAGAAAAAAATGACTTTTCACGTACCTGTCAAGCATTAATACGTTTGTTAAGAGGGGCCCCGACGTTTATAATATTATAGACGTCGGGCCCCCTCCTAAGAAACGTCTATATGCCCACTTATTTACGAAAATGCCACTGGTCAATAATTTATTTTGGTTATTTAGTGATCCAACGTCTACGGGGTGACGTTAAAGCTCAATTCTGCACTAGTGGTGGTTATGTTTAACTTAGTTCGAGTTGAACCTAAACTATTTGGACTTGATCTAATACTTATCAACTTGAATTGATTTGGTCTCTTCCCAGTTTACCTTCCTATAAGCTTGTCCTGATTTTGTTTAATATAGGTCATTAGGTTCGAGCTAGATTCAACCTGACTTAGTTGTGAACTTAAGTCGACTTTGTGTGACCTTAACCTAACCCAACTCACTATGTGCATTAGGTTGAGTCAATCTAAAGTTAGACTTGAGTTGACTTCATCCACTTGACTTGGCATGTTTTCATTTGAAATTGACAAGGACCTTTGTCTATTTTATCTTAAGTGGACTTAGGATGACTCAATCCAACTTGAGCGTGAGCTTACTCCTATTGACATGGACTTATGCTGACTAAAACCAATGTCAATACTTAAGCTGACTTAGGCTAATGTGAAGTTGTTTAAACACAACCAAATTTCTCTACTTTGATCTAATTGAGAGATACCTTACTCAAACTAATACAGATCATTCTAAATTCTAACTTGACTCAGTTAGAACTGAGCTAAGTTGATTTGACCTAAGTTTGACCTGACCACCTTGACATACTTATGACATAACCTAACTTTGACTTTAACCCGATCTAATTTGACTATGAATCACTTAACCTAGGTCTAATATAACTTTGACATGACCTACTTTACTAGTCTTAGGATTGGCCTGTCCTAACCTTGAATAAATTAAACCCAATTTGATATAGTCCTAACTTACTTAGTTTGAGACTTAAGATTTGATAACTTTATTGATTTTCATTCAAAATTAAACAATATTATCATATCTAATTTAAATATCAAATTAAATGGACTTAACTTAAAATTTGAAAAATATAGATAAAGTCATTGAAATAAGTAATATAAATTAAAATAATTATAAATTGAATTTGATGATTTGTTATTTTTTTCCACCCATGATTACTATATAAAATATCAAAGAGTTAATGGTAGTAATGTTTGTAGGAAGTTCACGGGTAAACAGAAGTAAAATTGTGGTTTCTCATTGTATAATTTAAAATAGTTAAACCTCTTTAGTTATTCCTATTTTTGTGGATTTTTCCCACTTTGATCCCCGTTTTATTAAAATCCCCAATTTATTCCTAAAAATGTTAATTTGAGTCAATAGGGCTCCTGCTGTTAAATTGATTTAACGAGGTTAAATTTTTTATGAGCTGGGACGTTGACGTGGCCAGTTTTTGCCGTATCACTCTTGCCACTGTGTATGAAGAGTCTTCTTTCTCCTTCAATGGCATCCAACAATAGCCTCTCATAAGCATCTGGAATCTCCTTTGAATATCTGAAATCAAGTAAAAATGAAAACTACTTTCAAAATGATCATACAATATGTCATCCATGTATAGCACTTCACTACTTTCAAAATGTCCAATTTCGTCTATGGAGCAAGAAAAATCCTGCAATTATGGTGGCAGCATTCCACAATCCCACAAAGATTATATCGACATTATATCAATGTTGAACACTACCACCAGTTTAAGTAAGAAACTAAGAATGAAGTGAATTTGTGAGATGATAATCTAATGAAGAATGTATTTCAGGAGTCCCATAAAGTTGATTTTTTAAGAGTAAAAGGAAAATTCCTTGATGCATAGTGAAGATTTAGATTACTACGGCCCAACTTCATTCCCTGACCTGAAACTTTGTTGTTTATCTTCAAATAAATAGCCTCATCAAGCTGAACTCTGATAACAAGTTCATTAGTCGCCCGATCAAGATCTGCACCAAAATTTCGATTGTACAGATTACCCGGCACATGCTTGAAGTGTACCCATATCTCAGCTCAGAACCCAACCTTGCTACGCCGCAACTGTTTCGATTGTACAAATTACCACGTTGCGGTCACCACCTTGCTGTGTCGCAACCGTGAAGCCACCGTGAGAACACTATTAGCGCCATCATTGCACCGCCACCATCAACGTCACCTTCTTCGCGCATACACCATCTCGTCGCGCCTCAATGTTTCTATTGCGCAACTCAAAAACCCATCATTCGCCACCACCTTCAACAACTAGAGAGAACCCAGATTCATGGCTGTGATTCGCGCCATCCCCGGACCGCCACAACGCCTCCATCTCCTTCCACCACTATTTCTTCTTTGAAACAATTTCACCACCGTGAAACCATCTACCACCACGAGTTAGAAAATCAACCAGCCAAGAAATCCAAAATCGCACAACCTCCCTCACCGTCGTTCAAACACCACCAAGCCAGCAAACGTTCAAGCAGCCACCGTGAGTGTTCTCGCACCACCACGATCCAGGAACTTGCAAACAATCAATCCTCTCGCGAACCAGATGCCAAGAACCCTAATAGCAATCCCCTCTACGGTGTTCAACCTCCACCGCGAGTTCTCCTGTCATCCAGAAACGCACCCCGCAACGAACAACCACCCCTCTGTCGCGACTCAGAAGCGCTCCAGTGCCGCTATCACCAAATCGCGCAGCCACCCTAAATCCCATTTCGAAATCCCTATTAGGGTTTCTGCTGTTGGGGAAGATAACGCTAACGTGACAAGAGTGATGTGGAAAAAACTGGCCACGTCAACATCTCAACTCAGAAAAACTTAATCACGTTATGTCAATTTAACGGCAGAGGCCAAATTGACTCAAATTAGCATTTTTAGGACTAAATTGGAAATTCTAATAAAACAGAAATCGAACTGAGAAAAACCCACAAAGTGGTAACTAAATGTGTTAAACCTTTAAAATTTTATAGTAAATAAATGCATAAGATAACGTGAAAGAAATAAAGTAAAGATATTATTAAAAGTTAAAAAGTTCTTGAAGCCAATCGTACACGTAAAGAGGTAATCTAGGCTTCAATTCCAAATGCTTGGAAGAAAGACAAAAAAATTTATCTAACATCTCATGATAGACTTGGAGAGAGATACACAGAGAAAGAAAAATGTGATAAATAGATTGATGTAATAATTTATAACTTTTTTCTCACTTTTTATATAAATTTCATTACACTCAATTTTTTCCTTTACATTCATATAAATATTCTCATATTTATACTTTTCATTCATAATCACACTTATATTTTTCATCTACACATTCATTTTTTTTTTCTCTTCAATATTCTTCTCCTTATCTCTTTCCTTCATTCTTATCTTCTTTATCCATATTTATATTTTCTTTATTTACACTTGTTTTCTTAGTTTATTATATTATCATTTTTTTATTTTAATTTTTTTATTTATAATATTTGAACATGGAAGTAGAATATAATTTTTTGGTCAAGTTACTATCATTAGTGTTGGTGAGGACGATATAAATTAAACTAATATTAAAATTATAAAAATATTTTAGTGTTAGGTAGTCATGCTAAATTGTTTTAATTAAAAAAATAGTGATGTGAATTAATATCCATCTAGTATCGACTTTTAAAAGTCTACACTAACAAACTGTGCTATGAGATTATAGAGCTCCATGCAAGTGCGACACAAAATTAATGTTAATAACTATATTTTGGATCAACTTTTGTATTGATGCTAAATATCCATTTTCTCATTCTAACTCTCTTTTCGAATTTTAATATTTTGAATTCAATAATTTTGTCGTAATTTTATGTTAAAAATATGTCTTACGGTCAGTGTACGTAGAAATTAAATATTATATGATCATACATTTTGACAATGATTTATATAATAAAAATTATTTCTAATTTATACAGTTTATAAAAATTCAAAAAATCAACTACATACTGGCGAGATGAAACAAGCTTATGACAGTAATTTTAACACATTCATGAATGGTAAAAATGTGTTTATACTTTTGAGACATTTTACTTACGGAAACAAACATCTTTATTTATTTCTCTGTCTTTCTTTATATTTTTGAATTTCTACTGATCTTTCATGGGCTCCATAAACATCAGAAAATGCATAAAGTTATAAGGCACTATGTAAAAGTGCTTGACACAAATATTTGTGCAATAATGTGGTGGGATTAAGCTTACGTAGGAGGCAACAGTGTTTGATGACACTGAATAATGGAATATAGCTATTATAAAAGCCCACTTGCTATGCCCTAGTTTCTTCACCACTATCCACATTCCTCAGAACTTCATTAAAAATGTCTCCCAAACACATGCTAGTCTTTCTGCTACCATTTCTTTTGGTTGCAAGCTCCCTATCCATACTCCCATCCTCTTCACCAGCAAACAATGATGCTAAACCACAACCACATACTCCCAAACCACCACATCATAATAAACCATCACCACATATTGAAAACGGCAATCCCAAACCACCACATCATGGTAAACCACCACCACACATGGAAGATGCATCACATAAAGGTAAACCACCACATCATGATCACGACGGTATACCACCACGTCATGGTAAGCCACCGCCTATTGGAACCACAAAGGAGTTGCCACCGAAGGAGCAACAAAGCACAAAAAATCCACATCCTCCGAGGAGTCCTGGACATGGTGGTCATAACGTGGAATCAACCAACTTTCGACCAATTGATCCACCAGGTTCCGATTAGCCAAAAGTTTCAAATTGCATCAAAGGTTTAAGGATGCGCTACAATAATAGCAATTTGAAACCTAAATTGGCTAGAGTTTGCTACTTTAATGTATAAGTATTAGTGTCGATGCTGTAAGCATGTGTCATCAAATAAAAATTGGGAGTTTGTAATAATGTAATATAACCATGTGAGATATGACTCTCCCAAGCGTGCTTTTAAAATTTTCAGTTTGTGTATACAAGTAAAGCTTGATGGATGCACCGTGTTTGCCTCTGTTTTGTTTAAAATCAGTTTGGTGTTATATTTCCAAAACAAAAAGTTATTCAACACACAACACTAGTAAACAATCGCTCGTAGATTACGTTTCGATTTCAGAGAAACCGAAACGTATCAAAACGCGGTGACAATTTTGTTATTTTCACCAAACAATATGCCTCGGTTATAAAAGAACCGATGCATAAAAGACATACTGCCTCGGTTAAATAAACACCCGAATCTAAAACCTCTAGTTGTTACACCTAACTCAAACCTTTCAGCTGACACCTTTTTTGTAGCAGAGATACTACCTCGGTTGGATGAGGAACCGAGGCCTATCCTGCCACAACCTTTGTCATCCCTTCTTACATACCTGACTTGATTAAGAAGAATAGACATATTGCTTCGGTTAGTCACAGAACTGAGGTAGTATCTCCTGCCAGCAGCCTGCACACCTCTGCTAGAGAACATTCCTAATTAATGAAAAGTCATATGATACTGCCTCAGTTCATATTACTTAATGTCATACAGTGTTTCTGCTTCGAGTAGGTGGTCAATCGATGCCTATAGTGTTAAAAATATTTTTAAATTTGAAATTTACTGAGTGCTTTAGGCATCGATTTCACTGAAAACCGAGGTAGTTAGTTGTTATTGCCTCGGTTAAGTGTAGGAACCGAGGTAATAGCGTTTTTACTTAGCCAAGTTCATGAAACAGTTTTCTTCTCACGCGAACTTTCCTCTTCCTCTGCGAATCTCCTCCATTGTTGTCGCCTGCTCGCCGCGCCTCCCTGCTGCTTCTCGTCGTGTGTTCGCCCCTCCGTTGTGTGCTCACCCCTCCTTCGTTGCTCCTTCTTCTTTTTTCTCTCGCGGTCTCCATTTCTTTTTTCTGTCGCGTTTCTCTCACTACGTCAAAAGCCGCGGTAACACAGTTCATCCACCATCGACACCTCCATTGTCTCAAGCGAAGTGTTGTCCAAGTTGGGTGGCTCTATCAGTTGCGCGAACTGTAGGAGCATTCTCTCCAAGCGCTACTTCCGCCATTGTTCCCGCCACACCGCCGCCGCTCCACTGCCTTTGCTGTCGTCCGTCATTCGATTAATATTACATCAATAACAAAATATAAATTAATATATTGAGATAAATATCATAACTTTGTTACGCAAAACACAACAAAAATAAAACATAACTTCACTTGAGAAAAATATAACCATAAATAATATCAGTTCAATACAACTTATTATTAATATATTTCATTTTAGTATAATTACGAAAAAATTACATATAAATCATATTAGTATTGGATCTTCTATTAAATTGACAGGTTTTAAATGTTTTTGGTAAGTCTAACATGTAATTATTATGAATTTTATTATTTTAAAATCTTTTGTTTTTTTTTTCTGAGTTTTCTTTTCCATATTTCTTCTACTAGCGAGCCATGATCAGTCATAGGCTTCATCCCTATCCGGCCATTTTTCTGAATTTTATTTATGCTTCTCCCTCATGTCTTTTCCTATCTTCCTCCTTAATCCCATTGATTCTTGTCTTCGCTTACAGCTTCGTGGTCTAGCCCTTACCAAACCTTAACCCAAAATAAAAATGAATCCAGTTCCATTAATTTTTCGGTTAAACAGGTTGAAGGTAGACTGACTTCTAATTTATTTTTTATACTTTTTTAATTCATTAATGTTTTTATTTCGATGTTGAACGTAAATTTTGGGACAGGTGAAGTGATTTGGTTTTTTCTTTCGTGTGAGAAGAGTCTCCTTGTTTGATGAGAAGGTAAAGATTCATTTGTAAAGTAATGACTTAAGATTTATAAATGAGAGTATACGCATGATTAGAAAATAGTAATTATTTATAAGATTAAACTGATTATGAAAAATATGATCTTATTAGAATAGTATTTATACGAGGAGAATAATATAATATGATAAATAGTAACAGATTTATAAATAATAATCATCATATACCAAACTATCTAGATTTAATCATACTGAATATGATTCAAATAAATGTAAATTGGGTTGTTTTAAATTGAAGAGGCTTAAAAAAATACTATATTCAACTTTGACTTTTAGTACCATTTTCCTGAAATTTTCCTTTGTAACCATTGAATAATCTTATCAAGTAGTTTCTCTATGAATTACAATCCCTGTTTGGCTCAATTTTTATGCCTAAATTTGTTTTAACTGTAATTCTGATTGTTCATGTATCTAAAATTTGTTTGCCAAATGATTTCAAACATATTATATATACTGTCATTCATGTAGTACATATATTATTGTAAGATATAGAATTATTAACAAAAGCCATGGAAAAGAGAATAACTCAAGACAATATTTCCTGTATATCCTTTTTAAGAGGGGAAAGTTTGATCTATTATAAAATTATTATTTATATATAGATGAAAAAGCTGAATTTTCCAGATTTCCTCTGAGTAAGTTTCCTTTCACATTTGATTATGCTTTTTATGCAAGGACTTTGATCCATGCAGTGCTTGCTTTACTTTTCTGTCGTGAGAAATAGCAAGAATTTGGATAAATGTTTTCTCACATTATTTTTAATTTCAAAACCTCAAAATCTTAAAGATCAGTACTGCATTCTTGTTTGTATAGTTTTCCTCTTTGGTTTTTTATCCCTTTTCATGAGTGTATTAAACTAAACCATTTAAATGAGATGATTTTTCAGCATGGTGGTTTATAACCCTCGTTGTTATGGAGAAAGACTCACTCGGCTCAAAGAAACAGGATGACAGTTTCTACGAATATTAAATCAGAATTATACGATAATTAAATCATTAACGTTGTGTATATCAAACTGAATCAGTGATGGTCGGAGTAGGTATGGATTATGGGATGTTATTATCAAGTTCAAAGTGAGTTCAACTAATTGCAAAAGTTGTGAC
>JAHCHA010005468.1:0-10711 GCA_027742795.1 Vigna hirtella
CTTATAGCCCTTTTGTGACCGTGGAAATCCTAAGAAGACACATTTGTGAGACCTAGGAGATAACTTATCAAGACCAGGACTAAAATCATGAACAAAACATGTAGACCCAAAAACTCTAAGAGGTAATGGATGTAGAGGGTCTTGAGGAAATAAGATAGAATGAGGGATTTTGTTCGCTAGGACGGAAGATGGCATGCGGTTGATAAGATAACATGTTGTGAGAATAACATCACCCCAAAAACATGAGGGTACTTGACCATGAATGAGAAGGGTACGAGTTGTTTCAATAAGGTGTCTATTCTTGCGCTCAGCCACCCCATTTTGTTGAGGGGTATAAGCACATGAGGTTTGGTGAAGAATGCCATGAGAAGTCATAAAATGTTTAAACTGTTGAGAAAGGTATTCACGGCCATTATCAATGTGTAAAGTGCGAATAGAAACCCCAAACTGAGTTTTTATTTCATTGAAAAAAGTTTGAAAAATAGAAAACAACTCAGAACGATTCTTCATGAGAAACAACCAAGTACATCTGGAATAGTCATAAATAAAGGTAACAAAATACTGAAATCCTAAAGTTGACTTAACACGACTAGGTCCCCAAATATCAGAATGAACCAATGAAAAGGGGGATGACGCTCGTTGTGAAACACTACGAGGAAAGGAACTACGAGTATGTTTACCTAACTGACAAGACTCACACGACAAACTTGATAATTTGGACAGACTCGGAACAAGTTGCTGCAGTTTGGCAAGATTGGGATGACCTAATTGAGCATGAAGAAGGGATGGTGACTCCATGATTACGCCAGCATGTGGAGAAGGGCTGAGATGATATAGGCCGTGAGACTCACATCCTGTGCCAATCATGTGTTTCGAACTCCGGCCCTGCAACCAAACAGAATCTTTGGTAAATGAAATAACACAATTAAGGGAACGAGTTAGACGACTTACGGACAATAAGTTAAAAGGAGACCCAGGGACATAAAGTACATTATCAATGGATATGGACGGAAAAATATGAAAAGTACCAATACCATGAGATGAGACTCTAGACCCATTAGCCATCGTTACCGAGGGTAAATTAACCGGACATGACAAGGAAGAAAACAAGGACTTGTTACCAGTGATATGATCGGTGGCGCCTGAGTCAAGGACCCAAGATCCGAGAGAGTGAGTCAGACCGACAAAAGGAGTACCTGTGCGTATAACAGAAGCAGATGTAGTGGAACTAGAGTGCTGACGGTCCTCATACCATCTGAGAAATTCCTGAAAGAGTAAAGGGTTATTTATGGTATTTGATGAAGTAGGATGGTCTGCAGACGATGATCGGGGAGGTGGATTAGAATTAGCCATTGCTATAGGCCGAGGAGGACGTCCATGAAGTGCATAACATCTATCAATTTTGTGGCCTAGCTTGCCACAGTGGTCACATTTTGGACATCCTTTACCTGGTTGGCGAGACCGACTCCGATCATCAAGTTGGGCAGCCATGGAGAGGGAGAAACCCTAAAAAAATCCAAAGTGCTCCGATTGACGCAACGACCACAGATCCAGAAAGAGGGCGAGGAGGCGATCACGGCGGTTGTGATCGGCGGTGGAACTCTCCGGCGACGCGCCGGCACGCGCGGCGGGAAGCGGCGGCAGCGGTGACTGTTGCGGCGGCGCGTGGAGGCGCGTGGGTGGTCCGTTCGCCGCGATCTTTGTTCCACGGTGGTTGCCCGGCCGAGACGATTCCGATGGTGTGGTCGTCGGTCAATTCTGGAACTCCGGCGACGGCGGCGGCGACGGCAGCGGCGGCGACTGCAACGACAGCGGCGATGATGGGTACCGAAGACCGTGGAGTTGGCGGGAACTATTCCTGTGCTCTGATACCATATTGAATATAGTGAAGAAGATTAGGAGAAATCTCCCTTATGTGTTTAGCATACACATAGGGTAGTTTATTTATAATGTAAGATAAGGGTTAAACCCTAAATACAGAATGGGCTAAGCCCAATTAACAGAAACACACAACTTAACATCTAACACCTTGTAATGTACTCTTTCCTACTTCATAAATAGAAAATATACATTAGCTGAGTATGTAAATCAGTGTTTTTTAATCACATTCAAATTCAAGTTGGTATTAAGAGCCATGTAGCTGGACCACCACTTTCTGTTGTCTCCATTTGTTGTTTGTTGTCGCCATTTTGTTTGGTGAAGTCAAGGTTAGGTGTGTCTTAAGGAGTATGACTCAAATCTGGTGGTTGCGTGATGCCTTACCATGCAGTGATCCTTGTCAACCTTGCATTAGGTGTGTGCGCGCGTGTCCAAGGTGCTCTGTCCTAGTGTCAGAATGACAAATGTTTGTTGTTGTTTATCTTGTTGTGTCTTTTGAGCATGTTTCTACCCTTGTCTTCTTGGTTCAATGCACTTATATAGCTAGTCAAGGTTGTCTCCTCATGCCTTTGGGTCTTTCCCTCTCTTCACAAATTTGTTTATGGCTTTGTCTCTGGAATAACTTACACTACTTTTGCTCCTTTTTTTATTCTACTCCTACTATTAGCACTACAACTAAATTGGACCTAGACAAACTACTTTTCTTGGTCCACATCTATGGAGTTATGGTTCCTTAGTTAAAAATACCAGATCTTTATAAAAAGGAAGTTAGTGCTCTTTCGAATGAAGATAAACCTCTATGGAAGAAATTGGACTTCCAGTTTTGTGTTGTTTTGGGGTATTCAATTGAATGAGATGTCCTATAAATATTTAGATGCTTTAAGACATGTTTTTTTTTTTGGAAAAAACGCATGCGATATCTCTTAATAAGTGAATTTTAAACCTAACTCAATCCTACAAAATTGACCTTTAAGGTGAGATTTGCAGTCTGATAGGATATAGGGCGAGAGGATATAATGGGTAATGGGTTTAGGATAGAAGAAAGAGGAATTGTATAAATAGTACTTTGTTATGTTGTTAGAGGGGAGTTTTTGGAATTGGATTGTACAGATAGGCACTTTTGGGTCCTGTGAGGGAGGTTATGCTCCCAACCATTCTTTGTAAAGAGAATTCTATTGCTGTGAATAATAGAACTCATTCTTTCTTTACTGTTTCTACCTACTGTTATTGTTCATAGTTAGGTTTCATACTCAGAAACCTAACAAATTGGTCCGATCTGCCGGATCCAATTAAAGGCAGAGCAAGACAGTGGGCAAGCTACCACTTTGGAGAATAGAATCGAAGGGAGGATAAGCGTGAGGGAAGGAAGAGACAATACCTTGGAGAGGAGGACCGGCAAAAGGAGCATGGCAGAATGGAAAAGAAATATGCAAGAAATATGGCAAGAAATGGCCGCGATGCGTCAAGACTTACAAGAAATCATGCAAATATTGGGTGGACGAAACAGGAACCAGGATGGACACTCAAATGGGAGCCAAGTGTCCGTTGATGAGGACAGGAGGGACACGCGAGAAGAAAACAATGGTGGAAGAAAAGTTGAACATCATCAGGGGCAATATAGTGGGAGGAAGCAAGGGGAATTACCCATCTTCGAGGGACTCGACCCATTGAATTGGATCAATCGCGCTAAGAAGTTCTTCGAACTTCAAGTGGTGACGGAGGAAGAATAGGTGCGTCTGACGCACATTAGTATGAAGGGAAGTGCATGGTATTGGTTTAGATTCTGGAAGGCTAAAACCAAGAACCTTTCTTGGGATGGTTTGAAGGAAGCCTTGGTGATAAGGTTTGGAACCATTGTTAAGCGTTTGACGGCATCGAAACAGACGGGGACGCTGGATGAGTATGTACAAGACTTCAAGATATTGGCGAGTCGAACGAAGAGAGTGCTGGACGAGCAGCTATTAAGATATTTTCTTGCGGGATTGCAAGAGGACATCTGGAATCAAGTCCGACCGCATGACCCACATGAATTAATGGTGGCAATGCAGATCACAAGGGATGTTGAGGAGTTCCAGGGAGGCGCAAAGGTGGGGAACGGGGGCGGGATAGAAGACCAGTCGTCTTGGGGACGAACAAGCTGTGAGGTGACATGGTCCGAGACCAATCACTATAACCCAGGCCGATCGAGAGTTGTTGAGCGGTCCGAGGCCAATCACTATAACCCAGACCGATCAGGAGTCGCCGAGCGGTCCGAGGCTAATCACCCAGGCAGATCGGGAGCCGCCGAGAGTGTGGGGTCAGTACTGAACGCCCAAAATCTGCCTTACTCAGAATTCCTGAAACGGAGAGAGGAGGGAAGGTGTTTTAGGTGTGGGGGAGGATTTGCCACCACCCAAGCCTCCTCACTTGAATTAGAGGGCATAAACAGTGGGTTCCTTTCATATGGTAACACGATGATGAAGAGGAGCCATGAGATCAAGCTTCCCGATTCCAACCTTGAGGACAAGGTTGTTTTGCAGCGGGGTGTAATGATAGGATATAGGATGAGAGGATATAATGGGTAATGGGTTTAGGATAGAAGAAAGAGGATTTGTATAAATAGTACTTTGTTATGTTGTCAAAGGGGAGTTTTTGGAATTGGATTGTACAGACAAGCACTTTTGGGTCTTGTGAGGGAGGTTATGCTCCCAACCAAGGAGGTTATGCTCCCAACCATTCTTTGTAAAGAGAATTCTATTGCTGTGAATAATAGAACTCATTCTTTCTTTACTATTTCTACCTACTGTTAGTGTTCATAGTTAGGTTTCATACTCAGGAACCTAACACAGTCACTTATATACTGTAATTTTGTCTTATCTATTGTTAATATGGGATCTTCAACACACATCGCTCACGTTTAGGCATATGCATCTTGAGTATGGGAGTAAACATTAATGGGTGGTTCGGACAAATAGCACAATAGGCCCAACAAATAACAAACTACAAATTTCACTAGATAGGCATTAGGCATCAAATGACTCTTATACGATCTTAGGAAGTAGACTTTAAGCCTAAATCAACCTTACAAAACCAATTTATAAGGTGAGGTTTGCATTTTCCCATATACTCTTAAAGGCTAATTTAATCCTACAAACCGGCTTGTAAGATGAGATTTGCACCCACTTATATATATTGTAAATTCATTTTATCTTTGCTAATGACATTCAACGTCTCTTTGATGTGAATCAAAGAGTATCCTCTCTTAGAAAATTGGCATCAGTGATCATTGGGTCCATGGGAAGGCACAAATTTTTTATTAGGCTCTAAATACTATGTAGAAATAAATGGTATGTATTCATGTAAAAGAATCCCCTTTTATGTATTTAAAAAATTGAGGAACATATATATACACATCATACATAACACAACATGGGCATGGGTCCAAGTCCATATATAAAATATATCTATAATGTATCTAACAAATTTGATGGTGTCACTTGATCCTATGTTGTTGCCCTTATCTAATCAAACAAGGCTTGTTGTTGTTGTTTCAGTAGTATTATTTTTACAAGATTTCCTTAGAATAATGGCATGTTTAACAACATTATTTTGGGTATCTGCAGGGAATTTGTTCATGAAATTTATGATGGTCAACTCTTTATAAAGTTGAAAAAAGGGTTCAATTTTCCTGCCATGGATCCCTGGGTTGGTCATTTTATTTCTTTTAAATTACCAACCTAATTATAGTTCTCTAATGATATGAAATGTGTACTACATTTTACTTCGACTTGTATCTGACAATCATCCCTGTTGCCCCCAAATTTTTAGTTAATTCATACAACTGCTTATTGCTATAATTTCTATTAATTATTTATATTGGTTATTTTGGTGTCATCCAGGGAACAAGTGACCCATATGTTGTCATACAACTGGATTCTCAGACCGCTAAAAGCGGTATCAAATGGGGGTGAGCATTTATCACATTTCTGTTTTGTTCATTTCACTTATTCAAAGGCCACCATCTCATGGTTAAGAGTCCATGTTACATTGCATAGTTTGTGCTATGTGACTGTTTTGACTTTTCTTTAAAAAATCTTTCATATTGTCCCTGGAAGCATTTCCCTAAGTTTGAAGTATCTTGGATTATCATTTTCTTTCAAATTTGTATATTGGCTAAATGTATACAAGAATAACATGCAGGGACCATTTGTTTTTAATTCATAAAATCCCACTGAGTACTTGTCTTCCACTTCCTTTGCTAAAATTTAATGTCTTAACTTCAGCTGTATCTTTGTATAATGTTTTCCAATTAGATTGGGCTCATTTATGTAAAATTAATTGATTGGGTTCATTTATGTAAAATTTAATGTCTTAACTTCAGCTGTATCTTTGTATAATGTTTTCCAATTAGATTGGGTTCATTTATGTAAAATTAATTGATGGCAGGACAAAAGAGCCAACATGGAATGAGGAGTTTACATTTAATATCAAGCAGCCTCCAAACCAATCTTTACAGGTTAACAAGCATGATCACTCTTTCTCACTTACATCTATTCGCAGATACATATTCAATGGAAGGTAGCATTGCAAGATTTTGATAGAACAGGACATCCTTCTATTAAAATCGCATACCAGAGAAAAAAATAAGAAAAATTAAATTTGTAATAGTTGGTCAGCTGTCTAGTAGAGTAAAGACTACTAATAGAGGAAGTTTGTTAGTACTAAGAGGAAAATTGAATAGTTCTGTGGGAAGGGTTCAGGTTCCTTGAAATACCTGGGATTTGTTCAATTGAGAACTGTTTGGATGAGAAGTTCTTTAAGATCAATAAAAATATTCTTGTGGTTATTGTTCTAAATCCAAATCTGTTTGTTTTGGGGAGAAGTTGTGTTTGGTAGACGACAAAGCCCCAACGTTTTTTTGGTATAGGGTGATGGGTTATGCTTGGTGAATAAATGGAGGCATTAAAAAGTGATGCACTAAGGTGGTTTCAGTGTTGGGAATCTTGCAACCCAAATACGGGTTTGGAAAAATTCAAGGTGGCATTAATGGAGGATTTCAACCTGTGTCGAGTAATCCCTTCTAGTCATCGTGAGCTTTGAAGCAAGATAATTTGGTGAAGAATATGTTACTAAGTTTGAGAAATATGTTGGTTCTATTCAAGGTTTGGGAGAAAACAATTGCTGGAAAGTTTTATGAATGGGTTGAAAGAAGACGTGAGAGCAAAATTCAGACAATCTTTCTTAAGAAAAAGAGAAAAAGAAAGCAAATCCTTTGCTTTTTACCAAGTCCTGCACCGACAGTTCTTTTAGTAGATCTATATCAACCAAGATTCTTGGAAAGTGACCATATATTTGTTGATAGAAGCAGCATCAATACAGATAAGAACACCTACTCCAGTTGCAATGGTATCAAATAGACATCAAGGATTTATGTTCCAAGATCTTGCTAAAACAATCATTCTCAAGTCCTCTTGAGATTTGAATTTGGATTAAAACGTCACGTCCAAGGAATATCGTGTGTGTTACGTACCTGAGTACGTAAACTAGCCAAACACAACCACTCACTCTCATGAACAATGGTAAATAGCTGAATAAACCTCTTTATTAAATGGAAATAACTGTATCAAGGAAAACAAACAATAACTGGGAGCAGGATCTCCATCAGTTACCTGAGAGCATAACCTCTCTTTACAAAACTCACTAATCAAAAGCATACCCTTAACCCTAGGTTTCCCCTTTATTTGTACTAATTAATTCCCTTCCAAAAAGGTAAAGAATAATATAAAATAACCCTATTTATTATAATTATCTGATAAGAATATCTTTAGCCTTATTTACTATATTTAACTTATACGTAATAATATACTGAGATATGGCTCTATTACTCTAATTATCCTCTGCTGAATATCTTCTCAAAATATCTCTCTTATCACTTTATTTAATTTCCCGCCCATGGATGCTTTCTCGCTGTCCCCAACCGTTCGGCCTGGTCGTCCGCTCTCGTCTACCGCTCGGCCAACTAGCTCCCCGCCTTCTTCTGTTCGGCCTGGTCGTCCTCCCTCGTCTATAGCTCGGCCAACTAGCTCCCCGCCTTCTACCGTTCGGTCCCCCTCTCTCCCTCCTATACCTTCTTCTCTCATACACTTTCCAGCCCCTAACAGTCTGTCATTCCAGAACACAATCCAAAGAGCACTAAGCTTAATATGCAAATTGTTAGATGTTAAGATGTGTGTTTCTGTTATTTGGGCTTAGTCTATTCTGTATTAAGGGCATTGGCCCATATCTTACAATATAAATAAACTACCCTATGTGTATGCTAAACACACAAGGGATATTTTCTCCCAATCTTCTCTATTTCTCATATGGTATCTAGAGCACAGGAATAGTTCCAGTCAACTCCACGGTCTCCGGCACTCATCACTGCCGCTGTCGTTGCAGTCGCCGCCGCTGCCGTCGCCTCCACCGCCGCCGTCGCCGGAGTTCCAGAATCGACCGACGACAACACCATCGGAATCGTCTCGGCCAGGCGACCACCGTGGTACGAAGATCGCGGCGAACGGACCACCCACGCGCCTCCACGCGCCACCGCAAGAGTCACCGCTGCCGCCGCTGCGCGTGCCTGCGCGTCGCCGGAGCTTTCCGCCCCCGATCAGCACTGTCGTGATCGCCTCCTCGCCCTCTTTCTGGATCTGTGGTCGTTGCGTCAATCGGAGCACTTTGAATTTTTAGGGTTTCTCCCTCTCCATGGCGTCTTCCTCGTCTACAAACACCTCTATTGGTGGCTCATCTTCTGATCCCTCAATATATACCAATTATGTGAATGTACACTTGTCCTTTGACAAGTTAGATGGCACAAATTATGCAACATGGGCGTCCGACATCAAACTTTGGTTGAAGAGTCAGGGGTACTTAGATCATCTTACTCAAAATGTGACTACTGCTCCCATAGATGACACTTCCCGCTGGATGAAAATTGATGCTCAGTTATGCATTGTTATAAAGTCCGCCATTCACTCCTCATTGAAACAAATGTTTCGATCCTATGAAACATGTTCAGAAGTATGGGCACAAGCGAAGTTGTTATACACAAATGACACTCAGCGTCTTTATGGTGTTTGTCAGGACCTATTAACTGTTATTGGTCCGCGCAATCCTGGTCCCATGGCAGAATATTTGAGTAAAATTCATGCCCTTCTTCATGACTTTAATGATATATTACCTCCTGCTTCCACTCCTGCTGAAGAATTGGAACAACGATCAAAGTTCTTCATGTTGTTGGCTTTATACGGACTCTCTGATGATGTTTCTTATGTCCGTGATCAGATTTTGGGTTCTCCTGTCATACCCAACTTTACTTCTACTTGTTATGCTCTTTTGCGTATACCGAGCAAACCCGTCACTGAGACATCCCCTCATACTGATGATTCCTCTGTTATGGCTGCTCAACGTGATGATCGAAGTCGGTCTCGCAAGCCAAGTAAACGACGTCCAAAATGTGACCATTGTGGCAAGTTAGGCCACAAGATTGATAGATGTTATGCTCTCCATGGACGTCCTCCTCGACCTGTAGCATTGGCAAATTCTGATCCACCTCCCCGATCACCGTCTGCAGACCATCCTACTTCATCTAATACCGTAGACAAACCTGCAATCTTTAACGAATTTCTCAGATGGTATGAGGATCATCAGCACTCTGGTTCCACTACATCTGCATCTGTTGCACGTACAGGTACACCTTTTGTTGGTCTAACTCACTCCCTCGGACCTTGGGTCCTTGACTCAGGCGCCACCGATCATATCACTGGTAACAAGTCCTTGTTTTCTTCCTTGTCATGTCCGGATAATTTACCCTCGGTAACAATGGCTGATGGGTCTAGAGTTTTATCTCATGATATTGGTACTCTTAATATTTTTCCATCCATATCCATTGATCATGTACTTTATGTCCCTGGGTCTCCCTTCAACTTATTGTCCATTAGTCGTTTAACTCGTACACTTAATTGTGTTATTTCATTTACTAAAGATTCTGTTTGGTTGCAGGACCGGAGTTCGAAACACATGATTGGCACAGGATGTGAGTCTCATGGCCTTTATCATCTCCGCCCTTCTCCACATGTTGGCGTAGTCATGGAGTCACCATCCCTTCTTCATGCTCAGTTCGGTCATCCTAGTCTTGCCAAACTACAACAACTTGTCCCGAGGTTGTCCACATTATCAAGTTTGTCGTGTGAGTCTTGTCAGTTAGGGAAACACACTCGTAGTTCCTTTCCTCGTAGTGTCTCACAACGGGCGTCGTCCCCCTTTTCATTGGTTTATTCTGACATTTGGGGACCTAGTCGTATTAAGTCCATTTTAGGTTTTCAGTATTTTGTTACCTTTATTGATGACTATTCCAGATGTACTTGGTTGTTTTTAATGAAGAATCGTTCTGAGTTGTGATAATGGCCGTGAATACCTTTCTCAACCGTTTAAACAGTTTATGGCTTCTCATGGCATTCTTCACCAAACCTCATGTGCTTATACCCCTCAACAAAATGGGGTGGCTGAGCGCAAGAATAGACACCTTATTGAAACAACTCGTACACTTCTGATTCATGGTCAAGTACCCTCACGTTTTTGGGGTGATGCAGTTCTCACAGCATGTTATCTTATCAACCGCATGCCATCTTCCGTCCTAGATAACAAAATCCCTCATTCTATCTTATTTCCTCAAGACCCTTTACATCCATTACCTCTTCGAGTTTTTGGGTCTACATGTTTTGTTCATGATTTTAGTCCTGGTCTTGATAAGTTATCTCCTAGGTCTAACAAATGTGTCTTCTTAGGATTTCCACGGTCACAAAAGGGCTATAAG
>JAHCHA010005472.1:0-12728 GCA_027742795.1 Vigna hirtella
TGTTGTTGGGGTTATCAATTTCATCTTATCCACTCTCATATATTTTAGGAATTCAACATTCAATTCATCATTGTTAATGCCACTCTCTAAATTACCTTTCAAAGAAGGCTTCTCCCTAATTACGAGTTCATACGATCCCTAGCATTCCTAATAATTAGTTTATTTAGCGCAGGAGCTTAAGGCAACCAATATACCTATTGGGAGAAATTCCCCGGATCTAGACTTCCCCGTACGTTCCCGTATCGACAAAACCAATAATCATGCATTGAATGAGTTAAACAAAGCAAGCTTTGAGCAAAGAGGAAAAACCCTAACTAATGATGAAAGAAAGCATAGGTCTTAGATTAAGATGTAAACACAAATTCCATATATGAGAGCTTCAAAAGATTACATTGATTCCCCAACAAACATACAAGGTTTAGTTCACCATATTCATGGTGAACCTAGATGAACAATAATGAAAGAATGAAGGATAAAACCCTAAAAAGGTGAAGAGGTAGCCTGAGCATCCAAGATCCTCCTTCAAAGGGGTGGTAGAGAGAGTGTTTGCTTCGTTCCAGCCAAAGATACAAACCCTAGGAAACCCTAAAGCTTATATACTATTTGTAAATTACAGAAAATTAGGCCCAAGCCCAAAATTAGTGCCGCTCAGCGGTAAACTACCGCTCAGCGGTAAGTGTGTGAGCTTGGTTCTTCCCCTCAGCGGCCATTTTGCCCCTCAGCGGACCTCCCGTGACTTTCTGAGTACCACTCAGCGATAAACTGCCGCTGAGCGGCAGTTGCGGCTTCTCCTTTTGCACTTTTTGATGTCTTTTCTGATTCCATCTCTCTCCTTCTTCACTTCTTTCACGAAATTCACCTTAAAACCTGCACAAAAACACTGAAATCAAGCATAAACCTGTCCAGCTCTCTTATTTATGAAAATATGAATAAAAGCATGATTTCAAGCTAGTTTCTAAGTGTTAAAGGTTGTTTTTAGTATCAATTTAAGCATGAAAATAACAGTTTTTCAACTGTTATCAACCTTTTTAACAGCAAAGCTACTTAATCAACAACAGAATATGTCCACCAAACACCAACATTTTTAGAATGCCTATAACCCACCGAATAATAAGGAAAGATCAATTAAAAGACCATAATATGATCAGGATTTGTGAAAATGAAGCTGATGAACACATGCAACCATAAATTTGGCTTGCATGTGCCCGAAACCAGTTTTCTTAGAAAGAGAAGGAACTTACCAGCTCAAAATCAAAAATTGATCGGTGCAAAGTGAAGTCCATGACACCAGGAGTACTCAGGCGTTGCCGGATTGATGATCGGAAGAAGAAAAGATAAGAGTTTGTAGAGAGAAGAAGAAGAAATTTAGAGAGAAGCTAGAGAGAAGGAGGAGAAAATAAGATTTTCAGAATGTTGGAGAAGAGATGGTGCATGCAGAAAGTGGAGCGTGATTTGAAATTTTTCTTTAAATACCACTGTCAAAACCGAACGATCCACTCTGCTGCTCACACCTATCTTCCACTTTCTGAAATTTCAAATTCCCTGCACCAACACCTGGCTTCCACTATCACTGTTGAATTTAAGGGTTCTGACATTCTCCCTAACTACACAAATTTTCGTCCTCGAAAATTGAACTTACCAGAGAACAGGTGAGGGTACAACTCCCTCATGACATCTTCCAACTCCCAGGTAAAGTCACTTGTTCTCCTATCCCAGACCACTTTAACTAAATTGATAGTTTTGCCCCTGAGTTGTTTGGTTTGGCTTCCTTCTATGCTGGCAGGCTTCAACTCAACCGAATGGTCTTCTTTGATTTGACCATCTTCTACTTCCAGCACATGAGAAGGATCTGCTACATACTTTCTGAGTTGAGAGACATGGAAGACTTGATGAAGGTTGGATAGTTGAGGAGGCAAGGCTATCTCGTACGCAACTGGTCCTATGCGCCTTAGAATTTGGTAAGGACCAATAAATTTGGGAGACATTTTCTTAGGCCGAACGGCTCTGCCAACGCCAATAGTTGGATTCAGCCTAAGAAAGACATGATCTCCTGCAGCGAACTCCAGAGGTCTTCTTCACTTATCAGCGTAAGACTTCTTCCTACTCTGAGACGCTTTCAACCTTTCTTGAATTTGCTTCACCTTTTCGGTCGTCTGCCGAATGATTTCCGAGAGGTGAACCTAGTGTCTCAGTCTAAGATGATGCTAGACAGCACTCCATGCAACCGAACCACTTCTTTGATGTAGAGTTGAGCCAGCTTTGCCATAGACATCTTCAAGTTGACAGTAAGGAAGTGTGCACTCTTTGTCAACCGGTCTACTATAACCCAAATGGTATCATGATTCTTGAAAGTGCGGGGTAAGTTGGTAACAAAGTCCATAGCGATGCTATCCCACTTCCATTCGGGAATCTCCAATTGTTGTAGTAGACCGCCAGGTCTTTGATTTTCTGCCTTTTCCCTTTAACAGGTTAAACAGGAGGACACAAACCGAGCCACATCACTCTTCATACCTAGCAACCAAAAAGACTTCTTGAGATCTTGGTACATCTTAGTCATGCTTGGATGCATGCTAAAACGACTTTGGTGCCCTTCCTCAAGAATTAATCTTTTCATCTCTCCCTCATTAGGAACACAAGTCCTACCTATGAACCGTAAGAGACCGACCGTCCCTGTATTGAAATCTTTTCCTTGTTCTGAACCGATCAACCCTAAGATCCTTTGCAGATCCACATCAGCTGACTACTTCTCTTTGATTCGGTCCAACAAGTCATTTGATAATCTAAGATTGCAGCACCTTATACTGCTCGGTTCTAACTCAAATTGCAGCCTTAAGTCTCTAAAGCTCTCCACCAGGCTTAACTCTAGGATCATCATTGTAGATACATGGACAGCCTTCCTGCTCAATGCATCAGCCACTACATTGGCTTTTCTTGGATGGTACTGCAACTCGAACTCGTAGTCCTTCAGAAATTCCATCCATCTCCTTTGCCTCATGTTCAGTTCTTTCTGCTCAAATAAATACTTCAAACTCTTGTGGTCACTGAACACTTGGAATTGGGCTCCATACAAGTAGTGCCTCCAAATCTTTAACGCAAAAACCACAGGTGCCAATTCAAGGTCATGCGTAGGATAATTCTTCTCATGAACCTTCAACTGCCGAGAAGCATAAGCCACTACCCTTCTCTCTTGCATAAGCACACAACCCAAACCTTGGTGAGAGGAATCACAGTAAACTTCGAACGGTTTGGTCGTGTTAGGAATAACCAAAACTGGAGCACTCGTCAATTTTTGCTTAAGCTCTTGGAATCTCTCTTCACACCGATCGGTCCATGCGAAAGGGTGATCTTTTCTGGTCAACTGGGTCAACGGTGCTACTATCTTAGAGAAACCTTCAATAAACCGCCTATAGTAGCCCGCCAATCCTACAAAGCTTCTGACCTCAATGACCGAACGAGAACTCTTCCATTCCAATATAGCTTGCACTTTAGCCGAATCCACCGAGATACCTCCAGCCGATATCTCTTGCCCTAAAAACTGTACTTCTTCCATCGAGAATTCGCACTTGGATAAATGAGGATTTCATCAATAAAAACGACCACAAACTTGTCCAAGAAAGGTCTAAAAATGCGATTCATATAGTCCATGAATATGGATGGAGCATTAGTAACACCGAACGACATTACTACATACTCATAGTGACCATACCGAGACCTGAATGCAGTCTTCTGGACGTCTACTTCCTTAACCAAAATCTGGTGATATCCTGATCTTAAATCAATCTTAGAAAATACAGAAGCCCCATGCAGTTGATCCAACAAATCATCAATTCTTGGCAAGGGGTACTTAATTTTGATTATCAGCTTGTTCAATTGTCTATAATAAACACAAAGCCGAGAGCTGCCATCCTTCTTCTTAACAAGTATCATAGGAGCACCCCACGGTGATGCACTTGGCCGAATGAATTGCTTCTCCATTAACTCTTCAATATGCTTCTTGAGCTCGGCCAACTCTGCTGGAGCCATTCGGTATGGCGCTATAGATACTGGTCCTGCTCCAGACACCAGATCTATGGAGAATTCCACTTCTCTTGGATGAGGTAATCCTGACACCTCTTCAGGAAAAACATCCAGGAATTCCATTACAACCGAACGATTTTCACTCTGCCCACCTTGTATCGAACGATTTGAATGTTGCTCTCCTTCAATCACTTCCAAATGAGACAGTATCAAGAAGCAACTAACGGCTTCCATTAGATCTACCCTCAGTTGACCGATAGACAACGACAAGTTCTCTTCTTCACTAGGAAAAATCAACTTCTTCTCTCCGCAATCAATAAGAATGTGATTGGTAGTCAACCAATACATTCCTAGAATTACCTTTAAGCCTTGGAGAGGTAAGCAAATAAGATTCATCTTAAATCTACGTCCATCAACCTCAATAGGACATCTAATGCACATAGTAGACGACCTAACCTCACCAGCTGCTAGGGTTGACACCACCAAATCAAACTGCATTTCACTCTCAGTCAATCCTAATTTCTCAACACATGCCTTCGAGATGAAGGAATGTGTTGCCCCCGAATCAAACAGCACACAACAAGAAACACTAAACAACAAGCAAGTACTGATAATGAGGTTACCTGAACTAACTGCTTCAGCTCCCGTCAATGCATAGACGCGTCCCACTACTTGTGCTCGACCACCACCTCTTGGTTGACTTCTTCCAGCATTTGGAGGCCTTAGAACTGCCCTTCTTCCCATATTACATTCACTCTCCAAATGGCCATTCTTCCTACACCGAGTACAAAACTTTCCTCCTACCAACTGAGGACATGTTGACTTGTAATGGGGTCCTCCACAATTAAAATAGGCCACTGATCCTTGTTGTCCAGACTGACCAACCGAACCCGAGGACTGAGAAGAAAAACCAACATTTGTAGAAGGCAAAGGCTGAGTATAAGGGGTTTTCCTCAGACCTGAACTGTTCTTGGAAGAAATTGGACCTCGAACGTTCTACTGCTGCAGCTTCCTTTACTGTTCCACCTCCAACGTGTTCTTCTCCAATACCTTGGCTCGTTCCACCATTGCAGGAGACAACTTAATACACAAACTGGAGATCAGATATTTCAGATCACTCCTCAACCCATTCTCAAACTTCCGACACTACCACTCTTCATTTGTGACCATGGTATTAAATCTCACTAGATGCTTAAACTTATCAGTATATTCTGATACTGACATTCCTCCTTCACCTACTGAAGAAATTCAACCTCTTTAGCGAACCGGACGCTATCTGGGAAGTACTCTTCATAAAACTTGTTCTTGAAAACTTCCCAAGAGATGGGAATATGGCTTCCTTCTAATATCAACCTCATGCTATTCCACTAATGACTGGCCTCCCCTGTAAAAAGATACTCTGTATATGCCAGCCTGTTGTCCTCCGGGCATCTCTTGGCGTTGTAAAATCTTTCCATGTCCCGTAACCACTGATCGACTTCATTCGGAAGACACTTTCCATTAAACTTGGCCGGGTGATGTTGGAGAAAACTCTCTAAACTCCACTAGGTTTGATGACTAGCAGTGGAAGAGGAAGGTCCAGCTGTATTCCTATTGGTTGATATTATTTCCATGAGTTACCTTTGAATTTGCTCTAGCAGCCTCTGATAACAGTTGAAAAACTGTTATTTTTATACTTAAAATTGACTTCAATTACAAGCTTTATGACTTAGAAATTAGCTTGAACTCATGATTTTGTTGAATTGTTAGAAATAACAGAGTTGGATAGGTTTTATGCTTGATTTCCTTGGTTTTGCAGGTTTTGAGATGAAATTGATGAAAGAAGTGAAAAGGAATAGATATGGAATCAGAAAAGGACACAAAAAGTGCAAAAGAAGAGAATCAACAAGTATCGCTCGCAAAGCACCGTTGGCACCGCTGAGGGGAAAAATGGCGCTGAGGGGAAGAATTGACACATGCTACTACCGCTGAGCGGTATTTACTGCTGAGCGGCACTTTTCTGGGCTTGGGCCTACTTTTATGTATTTTTTAGAATAGTATATAAGCTTTAGGACGTTCTAGGGTTTGTATCTTTGGCTGGAACAAAGCAAGCACTCTTTCACCCCTTGGAGGAGGATATTGGATGCTAAGGCTCATTTCTCAACTTTCTAGAGTTCTATCATTCACTTTTCCATTGTATTTCATCTAGTTTCACCATGAATATGGTGAACTAAACTTATTTTGTTGTTGGGGAATCAATGTAAATCCTTAGAAAGTCTCTTGTATGGAATTTGTTCTTCAAGATCATTTTTATGATACATGCTTTCTTTCATTAATAGTTAGGATTTTTCCTCTTTGCTCAAAGCATGCATTGTTTAACTCATTCGATGTCATGATTATTGGTTTTGTCGATATGGACACGTACGGGGAAATCTAGATTTGGGGAATCTCTCTCATCAGTATATTACAAACCTAGCATAGGAGTATGATAGTTGGTTGCCTTTAAGCTTCTGTTCACTATAATGCATGATTAATTGCTAGGGAGACAAGACATTGCAAACTAGAGATTATGATTAGGCTTTCTTCGCCGAGACATCGGATTTAAAGTAATTTAGAAAGTGGCATTAACATTAATGAAAATAATGATGAATTCCTAAATACAAGAGAGTGGATAGGATGAAATTTATAAACCCCAACAACATATTCATCCATATATTTCAATTCACGTATTTTGTTTCTTCTTGCCCATTGATCATCACATGCATACATATTTACTTTTCAGTCTATTGCATTTGAAACTTACAACAATTTGTTCACAAGTCTTAATTAATCAACAAAATCACACAATTGTCTAGGTCGTGAGTCCTTTGGGAGAACGATACTTGGTCTTACCAGGTTTATTACTTGATACGATTCGGTTACACTTGCCGAGGGTTAAAAAGTTTTTAACTCCGTTTTTGGGGATTGAAGATTTGTTCATCAAGTTTTTGGCGCCACTACCGGGGACTCGTGGTTTAACTAGTCTATTTGTGTGATTTTTGATTATTTTTTACTTGTGAATTATGTTTTTCTATTTATATTTTTCTGTTTTTATTTTTCTGTTTTCTGTTTTCTGTTTTCTTTTTTCTATTTTTATTTTTTATTTTTTTTGTTTTGTTTTTATTTTATTTTATTTTCTGTTTTTATTTTCTATCTTCTTATCTTTTCAATTATATCTTTTGATTATTTCTTCTCTTTTCTATCTTTTTGTGCTAACAAAATTTTTCTAGGGTTTTGTTTCCTTGTGTATGCAGGGTAATATTCGGACTAGACGCAAAAAGATTTTTGAACCTCTTCTTGAAGGCCTGGACGAAAGTAGAAGGAGGAGGAGAGTTCGAACTTCAAGAGAACTATTCCCTTCTCCTTAGACACTCTTACAACCTTCACCACCAAGGTCTTACCACAGGACTGAAAATATGGCAGAGGAGAATAATGGTAGACGGATGATGACAAATTTATGAACACCGAAAAACGGCGCCACAAACATGTTTATCCCTCGGCAAGTGTGACCGAATCGTATCAAGTAATAAAACTAGGTAAGACCAAGTATCGTTTTCCCAAAGGACCCACGACCTAGTTAGTTATCTAATTTGTTGATTATTTAAGACTTGTGAACGATTGATTGTAGGTTTTTAATGCAAAAGACAATAATTAAACATGTATGCATGAGTTTGATCAATGGAAAAAAGAGTAAAACAAACACGTAATGAATTATATGGATAAGTATGTTGTTGGGGTTATCCATTTCATCTTATCCACTCTCATATACCTTAGGAATTCATCATTCTTTTCATCAATGTTAATGCCAGTCTCTAAATCACCTTGCAAGAAGGCCTATCCTTAATTACGAGTTCATACAATTCCTAGCATTCCTAGTAATTAATTCTTAAGTGCAGAAGCTTAAAGGCAACCAATATGCTATTGGGAGAAATTTCCCCGGATCTAGATTTCCCCGTACGTTCCCATATCGACAAAATCAATAATCATGGAAATGAATGAGTTAAACAAAGCAAGCATTAAGCAAAGAGGAAAAACCCTAACTAATGATGAAAGAAAGCATAAGTCTTAAAGTAAGATGTTAAAACAAATTCCATATATGAGAGTTTCACAAGACTACATTGATTCCCCAACAACAATACAAGGTTTAGTTCACCATATTCATGGTGAAACTAGATGAACAATAATGAAAGAATGAAAGATAAAACCCTAGAAAGGTGAAAAGGTAGCCTGAGCATCCAAGATCTTCCTTCAAGGGGTGGAAAAGAGAGTGTTTGCTTCGTCCCAGCCAAAGATACAAACCCTAGGAACACCTAAAGCTTATATACTATTCGTAAAATTACAGAAAATTAGGCCCAAGCCCAAAATAGTGCCGCTCAGCGGTAAGTGCGTGAGTTGTTTTCCTCCCCTTAGCGGCCTTTTCACCCCTCAGTGGAGCCAACGTGGGTTCCTGAGTGCCGCTCAGCGGTAAACCACCGCTGAGCGGTAGTTGCGGCTTCTCCTTTTGCACTTTTTGATGTCTTTTCTGATTCCATCTTTATCCTTCTTCACTTCTTTCACCAAATTCACCTTAAAACCTGCATAAAACACTGAAATCAAGCATAAACCTGTCCAACTCTCTTATTTCTAAAAATATGACCAAAAGTATGATTTCAAGCTAGTTTCTAAGTGTTAAAGGTTGCTTTTAGTATCAATTTTAAGCATGAAAATAACAGTTTTTCAACTGTTATCAACGGACTCTTGCAGATTACACCACTGTGGTTGACCCTCAACATTTTAACAGTATAGCAAGGCCGAGGGTCAATGCTGCAAACATGGAGGTGAAACCGGAGTTGATACAGTTGGTGAAAAGTAATGAGTTTAATGGGCTATCACATGAAAGCCCATATGAACATCTCACCACCTTCAATGAAATCTGTAACACCGTGAAGATAAATGGAGTGTCGGATGAAGGAATCAAGCTTAGCTTGTGTCCTTTCTCATTGGGAGGCAATGCTAAGTTATGGTTAAATTCTTTTCCAGAAGGTAGTTTTACAGAATGGGAAGTTGTGGTTGCAAAGTTTTTGAATAAGTACTTCCCACAATCTAAAGTCAACAAAGGGAAGCAATAGATCTCTTCTTTCACACAAGGCATGGAGGAGACATTAGATCAAGCATGGGACAGGTACAAAAGCTTTTTGAGAAAGACTCCCATGCACGGTTTTGATGAAGCAGCAGTAGTTCTATGCTTGATTTCCTTGTTTTTGCAGGTTTTGAGATGAAATTTATGAAAGAAGTGAAAAGGGATAGAGATGGAATCAGAACAGGACACAAAAAGTGCAAAAGAAGCGAATCAGCAAGTACCGCTCAGCGCCAATTACCGCTAAGCGGCACTCGCAAAGCACCGTTGGCAACGCTAAGGGGAAAAATGGCGCTGAGGGAAAGAATTGACACGCGCTACTACCGCTGAGTGGCACTTTTCTGGGCTTGGGCCTACTTTTCTGTATTTTTTAGAATAGTATATAAGCTTTAGGACGTTCTAGGGTTTGTATCTTTGGATGCTAAGGCTCCTTTCTAAACTTTCTAGAGTTCTATCCTTCACTTTTCCATTGTATTTCATCTAGTTTTACCATGAATATGGTGAACTAAACTTATTTTGTTGTTGGGGAATCAATGTAAATCCTTAGAAACTCTCTTGTATGGAATTTGTTCTTCAAGATCATTTTTATGATACATGCTTTCTTTCATTAATAGTTAGGGTTTTTCCTCTTTGCTCAAAGCATGCATTGTTTAACTCATTCGATGTCATGATTATTGGTTTTGTCGATATGGACACATACGGGAAATCTAGATCTGGGGAATCTCTCCCATCAGTATATTACAAACCTAGACATAGGAGTATGATTGTTGGTTACCTTTAAGCTTTTGTTCACTATAATGCATGATTAATTGCTAGGGAGACAAGACATTGTAAACTAGTGATTATGATTAGGCTTTCTTCGCCGAGACATCGGGTTTAAAGTAATTTAGAAAGTGGCATTAACATTAATGAAAAGAATGATGAATTCCTAAATACAAGAGAGTGGATAGGATGAAATTGATAAACCCCAACAACATATTCATCCCTATATTTCAATTCACGTGTTTTGTTTCTTCTTGCTCATTGATCATCACATGCATACATATTTAATTTTCAGTCTATTGCATTGGAAACTTACAACAATTTGTTCACAAGTCTTAATTAATCAACAAAATCACACAACTGTCTAGGCCGTGATCTTACCAGGTTTATTACTTGATACGATTCGGTTACACTTGCCAAGGGTTAACAAGTTTTTAACTCCGTTTTTGGGGATTGAAGATTTGTTCATCAGCGTCCAAACTTTGTAACGTCGTTGTATTCTGTTGTACTAAGGCAGCGTTCAGTTGCTGTAGAGCCTCTATCACTGATTCTAACAATCTGGTGTTATCAGATGTATCCCGATCGGTAGGTGGAGGAGGAGGTCTAGGAGTCATCTTCTCTTATTAACAGAGAAAAAGAACCATCAGTTTAATTCAAAGAGTCAGAAACACTAACTAACCGAACACTGAGTACATAGCAAAAGCATAGTATACACATAACCTACAGTATTTCTAAGGAACAAACTGCTTTGATACCATTAATTGTAACATCCCAAAAATACAGTATAAAACCATACCATAGAATATTCACAGTTAACAATATTACAGTTCAGTTATGAAAGATAATAAGTACATTTATGGCCGAACGACCTTACAACAATACTTCAAAATTTAAACTTTACAAAATCTACAGTCTAGACCGAATGGATTTTAAAACTAAGCTTACACCGATCGGTTATACAAAATAGAACCAATTTCTAACGACCGAACGGTCTTATGGTTCAGCTTTCACTTCCACTTCTTCTAGAGCCTCTTCCAGTAGACATTCTTCCCCTTCTGTACCTAATGAGGATCGATCCTCGGAGCCTACCTCCCCGGCATATGCGGAGAAGAGGATCGTCTTCGGGATTCCCATCCATCTTCTCAAGGGTGGTATCCCATTAGATGATGTGCCTTTACCACCGGTCGGTAATGTAACCGTTATTCTAGGTTACGACTGGGCTCCGCACGATGCTAGCTTATTTGCATCGAAATACGGTACTAAGAAGGCGTTGACGTGGAGGGTCGGTCGGCTCTATATTGTCAGAGATGTGGAGGAATCTCGACTAATACGGGTCGACATGAGCATGAGGAATGAACAGGTTTATCATGGGAAGTGATCAAACCTGGATGACTTCTTCTTCATGTACGCCAATTTTTTCGATCAGCTCTGCGTCCGGATACCTTTCACCATGTTCCAAATGGCCGTTCTCCGGGAGTTGAACATTGCTCCTGCGCAACTACATCCAAATGCTTCGGCGATCATCCAAGCGTTTACATCAATGTGTTTTGCCCTTGGGATAACTCCGACCATCCCAGTTTTCTTGCATTACTTTGAGGTTCGCCCGCTCCCCAAGGGTGATTGGGTTTCTTTGACATCTATCAAAGACAGGACCCTCTTCCGTCCATATTCTGACTCGTACAAGAACTTCAAGAATCAATTCTTAAAAATCATCATTAATGAGGCTGGCCATCATGAGTTTCACGATGCGGCAAGAAATCCCTTGTTCCCCTTTAAATGGACAAGGAACCCCAAGAAAATAAAAGCCTACCAGGTCGGTTCGATGAACCCGGTCGACTTGGAAGTCGTTCGAGTTATCAACGCTCTACCCCGCCGCCTTTCATCCCGCAACTTAGTCGAATTCCTTCGTCATGAGGATTGTGAACGAATGGCGTTCGGTATGGTATTTTATGTTCAATTTGTCTTTTTTAATAGGTCGGTGTTAACTTAGCTGAATTTTCGTGTTTTTGCCAGATATCATGTTTGCTCCTCCTCCCCGCAAATCCAACTTCATGGCTTCTAGGAAAGGAGTCGGTGCCAGCTCCTCAAGTGGCCGGGAATAGTTCGCCCCGACTGTTCCCCGTCCACCCGTCATCAAACGTGTCTCCTCCGCCAACCGATTACCGGTGGCTTCGACGGCCGGCGCTAAAACTTCTCCCGCCGTCAGTTTGGCGGCTCCTGCGGCCGGTGTCGCTATTGCAGAAAATCCTCCTCTAAACTCGGTCGTATTCCTAGACCCATCTTCCGAGGCGACCACCACCTCTGCCCAACCCTTTGTGAGGAAGAGGAAGGATCACAGAGAGGGGGAACGAGCAAGAGAAGGAAGGATCCTCCTCCCGGTCTGTTTCCAAGAAGGGACGCAAAGGGAAAGTGGGATCCTCCTCCCGGGCGCTTCCGAAAGGAGTATTCAGCCTTGCATTCAACATTAGTGAGCGGACGAATTTCCACATGAGTTTGACACACCGGGCGTTATTTTTATGCTTAAAATTGATACTAAAAGCAACCTTTAAGACTTAGAAACTAGCTTGAACTCATATTTTTGCTTTAGTTTTGTGAATAAGAGAGTTGAAAGTGAATTTAATGGTTTTGTGCAAGATTCCCTTGATTTTGTAGGCTAATTGAATGATTTGAAAGAAGAATTGAAGTACCGAATGATTGGAGTGCTGAAAAGTCAACCAGAAACCAGAAAAGTCAACCAGTCAACCAGAAAAGTCAACCAGTCAACCAGAAAAGTCAACCAGTCAACCAGAATGCTGAAAAATCAACCAGAACGCAG
>JAHCHA010005473.1:0-20108 GCA_027742795.1 Vigna hirtella
ACAAAATTGCAAGGGCTCAAACACTCATTGCTCTGTGCAGTACAGTTTCTGGCTACTGGTTCACGGTGGCTTTCATTGTCAGGTGAGAATGAAGAGGATGTTGGGACCGATGAAGAATCAGAACAATCACATCCTCAGAGCAACGAAAATGTTTCCTAGTAGTTATTTTTGCTCGGCCCTAGTTTCTACTACGAAAATGTGAGCCCTTGCAATTTTGTAAACCTCCTCAATAGCATTCATGGTTTTGGCTGGAGGTATCCAACCAATTGCACTGAAGATGTCCTTCTGGGAAAGATTTTGACTGTAAAATGCAATATCAAGCAAGAACCAAGTGCTTGATGTACCAAGTAGATGCAGTCCATGGCGAGTGAGGAACTCCTTTGAGAACAAGCCATATGGCTTGGGCTTTGCCGGATCTTCACTCTGTGGTTCAGCTTGAATCTCAACCTGCAGAACCTTAGACATATCTGCTGCTGCCTGCTTCATGGGATGAGCATTTATGGGATGAGCATTGCAAGTGCCCCCAAAAGATGCCTTTGTAGATATTCACAACCATTCATGCATAGTCCTATACTTTCAACCATACTTTTACTCTTAAAATATTTTTCTACGCCAAACAACATGTTACCATGAGCAAAAGAAATCATAAAAGCTTTACACTCACCAAAGATTTCACCACCATAACCAAACAATGCGTGAACTCTAAGAAAGAAACTATAGAATTCCTAAAACCAAATGAAATCGTAATGATGAACTTTTTTCCAAAAAGGAAAATGTAAACTTTTGCAGTGCTCTTGACAGACGATTCTTCCAGCTGTATTTGAGGGTTGACATCTTTTTCCAGAATGCATGATTATCCGACCATAAAAATTCTTTTGTTTGGTATGTTGTAATAGGATGATGTCTTATGTGTGTCCATTAATGCATATTTTGTCTAGATTGAACTCATGGTGTTCAAACTAAAATAATTTGTCCAAAAGCTAAATTTAAATCAAAATTTAATTATCTGAAAACCGAATTCTAACTTGTCCAAAAACTATATTATCCATATAAATATTAACTATAATATACTAGTTTAAAAAAAAAATAATAAAATATGCTATGTAACAGGAAAAGTTTCCAAACAATTGTTGCAAAAAAAGGAAGTTTTATGGATGAATAATGATAATTTGATAATATTTTTTTATAATATTTTAATAATGTTTACATGTTGATTAGTCCTTTATGATTATTATTATTAATTATAGTCTAATTTTAGATTAATCATATAATGATACATACATAATATTAAAATATTATGAAAAAAATGTTAAGAAAATATCGTTATCCTCCGTTAGTGTTACGGAAAGTTGAATAGTTATGAGAGAGTTGTGAGCAATCGACGTCAAGTGAACTGTGTATGATGAAAATGGGAAGAGTTGAATAATTTATTTAGGTTTTCTAGAAGCAGTGGAATAAGAATATATGATTTCCATGACAACAGTGAAGTGGATCACCATGTGGGTGATGCATTAAGTCTTCTCCTTTCACACACTCTTCTCACTTCCCAATATCCTCTTTTAACGTTACAGTATTGTTAATCTTTCATCACTCTTAACTAATTTCTCATATGATTGTTGCTGTTCCAATCGTACACGATAATGCTTTATGTTGCACCATCTGCTACGCAATCGCACTGTTAGCTTCGATATATGTGAATTCTTTGTTATAATTTCTTGTAAAATATTTTTGGATATTATACTTGTGTTTTTGTAGTTATCTTTTGTAATTTTTTAATTTTTATTGTTGTAACTGAAATATTCTCATATTCTTGGAGAATAAAAACAATTTGTAAGCATTTTATCTATAAATAAATGGTTAACTCTCACGGTCAAGTGACGAAACTATTTTGTTCTAAGCATTATTTGGGTTAAGAAAGTTCTTCATATTTTTTGTTTACAGTAAAAGCTACTTAGTTTTTATCAAAACAATTAACACCCATCATGTGGCTATGTGAAACTTGATTCCGACTTCACTCAATCAAAACTAAATGCGGCCACGGGCCACCAGGAATACTAGGAGCAATGCTTTTAAAGTGGAAGTAACATTATTATATTATGCTTTATTCCATAATTATTTTTCCTCGTAAGGTCGCTCTTATCTTTCGAATTATCTCCCGAAAATAATAAGCATCACCGGCAGGTTCACAGAGTGTGAGTTTGTTCATAAGGGATGTTGTGGAATTAAAACAAAATAGGAAATATAATATCATATTTATTTTCACCCATACATTCATGCATTTAACATCATGCATGCATCATCATAGGGATTCAAAGGAAAAAGCATAACACACCATGCATCATCAATATCCAAAAAGGAATTCACAAATTCAATGGAAATCGATTCAACAAGTACATCACTGAAAAAGTTCGGAATTTTCAAATCTAAAAACAAAAATCAAGTATTACGAGATTTGTGTGCCTCTCCAGCAAATATTACGAGGTTTATGCGCCTCTCCATCAAATTTTACGAGGTTCGTGCGCCTCACCATCAAATTATACGAGGTTCATGCGCCTCACCATCAAGTATTACGAGGTTCGTGCGCCTCTCATCAAATTTTAGGAGGTTTGTGCGCCTCCCCATTAAGTATTATGAGGTTCGTAAGCCTCTCCATTAATTATTATGAGGTTCGTGCGCCTCACCATCAAATTTTACGAAGTTCGTGCACCTCTCCATCAAATTTTACGAGGTTCGTGCGCCTTACCATCAAATTATACAAGGTTCGTCCGCCTCACCATCAAGTATTACAAGGTTCGTACGCTTCTCCAATAAGTATTATGAGGTTTGTGCGCCTCACCATCAAATTTTACGAGATTCGTGCGCCTCATCATCAAATTTTATGAGGTTCGTACGCCTCTCCAATAAGTATTATGAGGTTTGTGCGCCTCACCATCAAATTTTACGAGATTCGTGCGCCTCATCATCAAATTTTATGAGGTTCGTGCGCCTCTTCATCACATTTTACGAGGTTCGTTCGTCTTTCTAGCAAATTTTTCGAGGTTCTTGTGCCTCTAAAAAAAGGGTTTCAATTCACGAGTTCACACACCTCTTCAGCGATGTTCATACACCTCTCCAGCGATGTTCATACACCTCTCCAGCGATGTTCATAGGGTATGACACACCCTCCACAAGTGTCACGGCTTTTCAGCAAAATCCACAAGGTTGTTACATTCTCTACCAGGTACGCTTCGAGGTTGTTTCGGCAGGATTTAGAACCCTAATCCAAAACATTCAAAGTTGTCTGCTCCAATGTCTAGTTGTGTTATCTTCTCTCTTCTCTTTGTCCGAGCCGCGGGGGAGGGTGCTTGCAAAAGACACTCCGACGCTCAAGTCAGTGACTTTGAGTAATAATCTTGTAATCAAGATTTAGTTATCAGAGCTCTCATTTTCAATTCAAGTTCCAGAGCTCTAATTTTCAGTTCAAGTTCCAGTTACCTGTCCCTTTTGCCAAACAAATATTTATAAATGAGCTTACCGTTTAGGTCTGACTCATTAACCACCAATGAATGACAATATTAATTGCAAAAAATCACAATTATTTTCATTAACTCCCCGACAGTTATTACTATTGATTACCTTAATGGCTGATTTTACCGATCGGTTCATTGACCTGAGAGGTATCATTGGTCGGACTGATTTTACCGATTGGTTCATTGATCTGAGAGGTATCATCGGTCGATCGACTCTTCTGCACCTTTACCGTTTGGTCGGCTATGAGCCCATAGTAACAGAGGTAAATCAGAGAATAATAACTAATCGTAGGTAAAAGAAAAAAAGGAAAAAAAAGAAAATAATAAAATATTTTTCCTTAATATTTTTGAAATATTAGTTTAATATGGTAATAATTTGAATCAATATTATGCCAATAATTATAAGCAGTGATTGAAATAGTAAATTAATATAATTTGCTGCGTCAGTTGCTCTTAAAGAGAAAAATATGATTTTAAAAATGGATATATTTTTTGACAATAATTATAATTAATGTCTTGAATATTATTTTATTTCCTTTTCTTGGAACCAAAACATTTTCTTTCCCTATTTTGTTCATTGTCAATTAATTCACAATTAAGGACAAAATTACCATATTATTTCAATGTGTATATAAATACGCACTCTGTCATGAAAAAGGATACGAAAAAAAAGGAAAGAAACATGCATAAACAATAGAAAGAGAGTATAGAGAAAAATAGGTTCTCACACATAAAGGTTCTATCAACGGCAATCAAGGAAGAAATAGGAGAGTACCGCAAGCTAAAAAGGTATGTTACTTCTATACCATTCTTTTTTCTCTTTTTATTGTGCTTTGAAATTTTTCTTTAAGGTATTTTTTTTACTACACACAAATAACGTTTTTGTTAAATAACGAAATAAAGGGTATGTCACAATCCGAATTCTTAGTTCTTTTATTTAATCAATGATCTCACACTTGATCAAGCTTGACTCTTGTTTCCACTTCTGTAGAGAAGGAAAGCTTTTGATAGAGAGATACAGAAATAGCCTTGTAATTTTGGCTTGAAAAGTCATGGCAAAGGAGCAAATTCAGGTACTAAATGCGCTTGATGTTGCAAAAACGCAATGGTATCATTTCACAGCAATCGTCATCGTTGGAATGGGTTTCTTCACTGATGCATATGATCTATTATGCATATCCCTTGTAACAAAGTTGCTTGCCCGCATATATTACCATGTCGACGGTGCCCCAAAGCCCGGTACATTGCAGTGTTCTTGACAGACGATTCTTCCAGCTGTATTTGACAGTGCAGCAGGGTTGACATCTTTTTCCAGAATGCATGATTATCCGACCATGAAAATTATTTTGTTTGGTATGTTGTAATACGATGATGTCTTATGTGTGTCCATTAATGCATATTTTTTCTAGATTGAACTCATGGTGTTCAAACTAAAATAACTTGTCGAAAAGCTAAATTTAAATCAAAATCTAATTATCTGAAAATCGAATTCTAACTTGTCCAAAAACTATATTATCCATATAAATACTAACTATAATATGCTAGTTTATATTATGCTTTATTCAATAATTATTTTTTCTCGTAAGGTCGCTCTTAACTTTCGAATTACCTCCCGAAAATAATAAGCATCACACGCAAGTTCACGGAGTTCGAGTTTGTTCTTAAGGGATGTTGTGAAATTAAAACAAAACGGGAAATATAATACCATATTTCTTTTCACCCATACATTCATGCATTCAACATCATGCATGCATCATCATTTGTATTCAAAGGAAAAAGCATAACACACCATGCATCATCAATATCCAAAAGGGAATTAACAAATGCAATGGAAATCGATTCAACAAGTACATCAGAAAAAGTTGGGAATTTTTAAATTTAAAAAAAAAACATCAAATATTATAAGGTTCGTGCACCTCTCCAGTAAGTATTACGAGGTTCGTGCGCCTCACCATCAAATTTTACGAGGTTCGTGTGCCTCTCCATCAAATTTTACGAGGTTCGTGCGACTCACCATCAAATTATACGAGGTTTGTGCGCCTCACCATCAAGTATTACAAGGTTCGTGCGCCTCTCCATCAAATTTTACGAGGTTCATGGGCCTCCCTATTAAGTATTACGAGGTTCATGAGCCTCCCCATTAAGTATTATGAGGTTCGTGCGTCTCACCATCAAATTTTATGAGGTTTGTGCACCTTTCCATCAAATTTTACGAGGTTCGTGCGCCTCACCATCAAATTATACGAGGTTCGTGCGTCTCACCATCAAGTATTACGAGGTTCGTGCGCCTCTCCATCAAATTTTACGAGGTTCGTGCGCCACTCCATCAAATTTTACGAGGTTCGTGCGCCTCACCATCAAATTATATGAGGTTCGTGCACCTCACCATCAACTATTACGAGGTTCCTGCGCTTCACAATCAAGTTTTACGAGGTTCACGCGCCACACCATCAAATTATACGAGGTTCGTGCTCCTCACCATCAAGTATTACGAGGTTCGTGCGCCTCTCCATCAAGTTTTACGAGGTTCGTGCGCCTCTCCATCAAATTATACGAGGTTCGTGCGCCTCACCATCAAGTATTACGAGCTTCGTGCGCCTCTCCATCAAATTTTACGAGGTTCGTGCGCCTCTTCATCACATTTTACGAGGTTCGTGCGTCTTTCCAGCAAATTTTTCGAGGTTCTTGCGCCTCTAAAAAAAGGGTTTCAATTAGGCATGGCAATGGGTCGAGTCGGGCACGGGTAGTTCCTACCCGCAACCCGACCCGTCGGATAAAATCGTACCCGCTACCCGACCCGACCTACTACCCGCTGGGTACCCGTTTAAAAAATACCCGCGAGTATTTTAAAACCCGTAGGTACCCGCGGATACCCACAAAAAATAAAAAAAAATATTTAATACATTTTAAAAATAAAATTTAAATAAAAATACATATATATATATATATATAATATAAATTAAATTAAATGTAAATTAAAATTTAATTTTAATTAAATTTAAACTAATAAAATATAATTTTATTTTATTTTTAATTAAATTTAATTAAAAAATATCTAAATTATTTATTTTTTAATTTTTTGCGGGTAACGGGTACCCGCGAGGCGGGTAGTATACTACCCGTACCCGACCCGTTTAAAAGCGAGTATTAAAATACCCACTATCCGTTACCCGCGGGTAGTAAATATCCGCGGATAGTTACTACCCGCCGCGGATTTTACCCGTGGGTACCCGTGCCCGCGGGTAAAATTGCCATCCCTAGTTTCAATTCACAAGGTTCACACACCTCTCCAGCGATGTTCATAGGGTATGACACACCCTCCACAGGTGTCACGGCTCTTCAGCAAAATCCACAAGGTTGCTACATTCTGTACCAAGTACACTTCGAGGTAAACAATAGAATAATAACTAATCGTGAGTAAAAGAAAAAAAGGAAAAAAAAGAAAATAATAAAATATTTTTCCTTAATATTTTTGAAATATTAGTTTAATATGGTAATAATTTGAATCAATATTTTGCCAATAATTATAAGCATAAGCAGTGATTGAAATAGTATATTAATATAATTTGCTGCGTCAGTTGCTTTTAAAGAGAAAAATATGATTTTAAAAATGGATATATTTTCTGACAATAATTATAATTAATGTCTTGAATATTATTTTATTTCCTTTTATTGGAACCAAGACATTTTCTTTCTCTATTTTGTTCATTGTCAATTAATTCACACTTAAGGCCAAGATTACCATATTATTTCAATATGTATATAAATACCCTGTCATGAAAAAGGGGACGAAAAAAAAAAGGAAAGAACATGCAGAAAGCAATAGAAAGAGAGTATAGAGAAAAATAGATTCTCACACATAAAGGTTCTGTCAACGACAATGAAGGAAGAAATAGGAGAGTATCGAAAGCTAAAAAGGTATGTCACTTCTATACCATTCTTTTTTCTCTTTTTATTATGCTTTGAAATTTTTCTTAAAGGTATTTTTTTTACTACACACAAATAACGGTTTTTTTTTTTAAATAACGAAATAAATGGTACACATCGGCCTATGGCCGATTTCTTTCTTTTTTCCACCATTTTTTAAAAAAACTATGAAATATTTAAAACCAAAAAATGTCACTTTTGTTGAACCAAACTTTTTTTTACCATAATTACGTGATCCCTGATTGTGCATTATAAATGAGTATACATAGAAGCAAGGTCAATCCGTCGGGTTCATAAAACAAAAAAATATTTTTTGTTTCTTATTAGTTTCTTTATATAATTATTTTTAGGGAAAATTAAATATTAAATAAAAAACCACGTCAACTTTATACATTTAATTATGCTTGACATTAAGTTTTGATCGTTACATCCAATGAATTATACGAACGTCAATAAGTGCATAGTGCGAAATTAAGATTCAATATGAACGTAGAATAGTGTATAGTTCAAAGTATAACTCATTTTACCAAACCTGAAATACAAACCAGTTCTCCAATTCATATATTCACAGAATTAATTAATTTAAACCATGATATCATCAATTCATCAATTCCAATTAAATAGTAAAACTAAAAGACGCTAATACTATCATTAAAAATTTAAAAAAAAATCTCCATTCATCTATTCATAGTATTCATCTATTCACAGTTTAAACGATGATATTATCAATTCATGCATTCAAAAAGCTGCACAAGTAAAACTAAAAGTTATCAAAGGAAAAACCTAAAGTTATAGTTATTTAAAATGATTATTCAAATATCTCAATTAAGAATCAAAATTGTTCCGTATTAGGAACTAGAGCTATCTCTTTTAAGAATATTGGCAAGTTCGAGTTCCATTTGATGTAATAATCATATTGGTGTATTGAACTTTCAATAACAAGTTTCACAGACTGGCTATGTTCTGCATGCCATCTTTATTTTCAATTTCACTTAACTCTAAGGAAAACGATGGCATTACACGAGGCATGTCTATAATTCAAATCTTTAAAAAAAACAGACTACAGTTGAATAAGTGTTCGTGACGGAACTGTACGAATATAAATAATATAAAGATCTTATCGTCTGAAATTCTGAACAGTGCCACGTTTCCTAGGTGCTTATGTGAATACATAAAAGAATTATTTATTTTTCTATGTGAGTAGGAAATAGAAGTAGGAAAAAGAAAGAAATAGCAAATAACAAAAAGAAAACTAACTTTTTCTGTGATGCAAAATAAACAAGAGTAGAAGACTAAACTTTAATGATATAAAAACTAAAATTTTATATTATTGTCAAAATAATAATTTTACATTTCATTTTAATAGTGTATAATTATTAAAAAATATTATATAATTAATATATTTAATATTAAAGAACATGTAACTGAAGAATATGTTATTATCACAAATATAATATATTATTGTCAAATTAATATATTATTAGTTTCTTTATATAATTATTTTTAGGGAAAATTGAATATTAAAAAAAAACACGTCAACTTTATACATTTAATTAAAAGTATTGTCTTTGGGCAGGCGCAGTAGGGGTGCTAACACCTTACGCCCGAACCTAAAATCAAGTTTTCGTAGATCATATCTTATTTTTTTGTTTTCCATAATTTTTTCATAATAAATTATGGTGAAGACTCCCAAGATATTTTCTTAAACTCGTTTTTTTTTGGTTCGTCGTCCCGTCATGATCCTGTTCACGACAATATATATTTATATTTATAAATTGTGTTTGATTTAAGGGTTAAATATTTTTGTAATTCTTAAATTTGAATATAAAATTAACATTTTTTTACTAAATTCCGATACATTTTGATTTTAAATTTTAAAATTAAATTAAGGAGATCCAATAAAAGAGACTATTAGTCACAAATGTATTTGACTCCTTAACGGTTTTAAAAAACTTTAATACAAGTGGGTTAAAATAATTTAAAATTAAAAATTAAATTGTATTAAAATTTGGAATACATAAAAATTTTAATTGAGTTAAAATATAAAAACCAAAAATATATTTAAGTATTTATTTAACTTATCACAACAAGATATATCAATAAAAAATTAGTTTGGAAATATCACATTTTCATGTATATATATATATATATATATGTATATATATATAACAAATATAACTGGTAATACAAATCCTTTATTTTACATAAAACTTTGAAATGGTGAGTATCTTATATTTCAACACGAATGAGAGTTTAGATTAACTATCACTTTATTGTTTCCCATTTTTCTAAATTTTATTATTTCAGCTTAATTTTTTCTTTTCTGAAATTACTATAACCTAATGAATACGTTCACGAAAATAATATTTCTAAACAATTTTCACAAACATCCGAGAAAATGATATTATAACTTGAAACGTCCAAAATTATTAGGGGTGTTACTCCCTCCACCACTGCAGAGTGCCTCCCTCCATCTTCCCATCTCTTTTTTACCCTTTAATAATATTTAAACGGATGTGGATTGAAAAAATGTGGATATGCATTTTTGAAAAAATGTGGATATGCATTTTTAAACGGATATCAACATTCGTTGAAATACAAACGAATGTCGACATCCGTTTAAGGACGTTGAAATCCGTTTAAAAAAAGTGGATCTTTGTGCTAATGTGTTTTTTGCTTTATTATTTTTCCAACCTAATCCTGTAAAACATTGATGAGTGGATTTGATTGATCAGTGTAGACATTTCTTTCTCATTTTCCCCGTATTAGTTTTATGTTTTAAATGACACTTATTACCAACTAATTAATGCCACAAAAAAAGCTTAATTACAGGACCACTGTAATGCCATTTTCATGCTCAACAAAATTCACAGTTCCATTTTTCCTTTTAATAAATGCAGTGTCATGCTACATCTTCTTTGTACAAATACCCAATCCAAACTAACCTAAAAATCATTAACTGGAATTCCAATTTCATATTATCATCATAAACTATCCACTCCCGTACCCACTTTCTGCTACTCCTAAATGCTTCCTCTTCATGTCTCATTATTCCTTGCAAAACCAAATACTACTACTACATCAATCACGAACATCCATTCAATTAAAAAATTATATATATATATATATATATATAGTGTGACATCCCAAAAATACAGTATTAAACCATAAAATCAGAAAGTCACATTTAATAATAATTCAATACAGTTTTTCAACTAAAAACAAAATGAAGAAAATAAAATTTAGAACGAACGAACGCTCAAGGACGAACGTCCTTGAGTACTATTTCAATATTACATAACGGATGTGCAAAGCCGCACGTCTTCAGAGTTACAAAAGAGAAAGCCGAACGTACACGAAACCTGACCGAACGGTTTACACAAGACAAATATCGAACGGTCGAAATCAACTTAAACAAAACAAGAGATGGTCGAACGACCACTCAATTAAACAACTCCACTACTGGCCGAGCGGTCTCACTGCTCGGTCTTCACTTCCACATCTACCAGATTTGCTTCTTCCAGCAACTCTTCCAAACGCTCGTCTCCCTCTGCTCACATCCACACGGATGATCATTGCAATGACAAGACGGACGTACAAGGACAAAGGACAACACAAGGAAACGAAAGGGTAAGCTTAAGTAATTTAACTCATGCATCAACATACAATTCCAAGTAAACAGATCATTATGTGCATACATATCAACCCACGCATTCATCCACCGACCATCCGGACTGTATGAATTCTGCGTAGTTACAGGCGTTCGCGCACCCAGGTGGTGTGGTAACTGGCATCCTCATCAGCTGCCACCCGAGGTTAGTACGTTCGTCCAAAGTACCTCTAAGGACGACGACCTCCTGCCGTTCCCACACATGACGTGCGCCCTCTACATGAGGACGAGCACTCACGAAACATCAGGATCGAACGGCCAGCATTAACTTCCCACAGTCATACTTTACAATTTCAACAATTTCCAAGAGTCGTTCCTGCCTGGAACGCTCGTTCAATATTCATAACTTTCATTTCATCTCAGATGCTCTTCATCATTTACTATTAATCAATATCATTAAATACCGAACGTTTCATCACAAGGAGACCGAAAACGAACGCTGTTTTGCGAGACCAAAAGACGCTCGTTCGGATCAAAGAACGAACGCTAAGAGCTAAACGAAAAGAACGCTCGTTCGAATTAAAGTACGAACGGCAAAGAAACAGTTACGTTCAGGAAATGGCTAAGTATGGTATTGGACGAACGCTATTTTGTGGAAAAAGAGATCGAACGCTCAAAATAATACCGAGCGTCATTTAGGACGAACGCTCAGTTTAAACCGAGCACCATTAGGACGAACGCTCAGTGTTAGACCGAGCACCAATTAGAGCGAACGTTAGGCATAAGGCCGAACATCATTTAGAACGAGCGCTCAGTATAAAACCGAGCCTCATTTATAACGAACGCTCGATATAAGACCGAACGCTATTCTGGACGAACGTCAGGCGTAAGACCGAACGTTCAATAGTGCCTAGCCGAACGCTCAAGCAAAGCATTTTGGTGTGAGGACGCTCGTCCTCAACCAGGATTCTACCCGAATGACAGAATCCTATTTCCACCATGTTGGCCAAGAAAACCGAACGGTCAGAGACCGTCTCAATAACGCACGTATAATATTATGGGAAGTAAAAGGATAGAAATTTATAAAAGACTATTCAGACACAAACAGTGCTTGGCCGAACGCTCAAGCATGGCAAATTTAGGACGAGGACGTTCGTCCTCAACCAGATTTTCAATCAATGAAAGATTCAATATATCAACCGTATAACAAGGAAAACCGAACGGTTGATGACCGTCCAGAACGAACGTATAACTGTTCATGGAAGATTCATTTCTCAGAAAATCATCTCATCTCATTCGTTCATATCATTCCAAAATCTCAAATTTCATATATCATTCTTATTCCATAAAGACGAACGTTCACATAATTCAAGCATATCAACCTCATACAATCAAAATAACGAACGTTCATGCAAATTCATATATCTCACTTCACCCAAAAATTAACGATCGTTCATACATTTTCAAACACAGTAACCTCACGCATCATACTCATCCAGCAAATAACGTTCGTTCATACAATTTCATACGTATCATACATCATGCATCAATTTCATGCAGTAATTTAACGAACGCTCATACAAACATACCACACGAATTAAATCAATTAAGCTTCCCTTACCTGGAAATGAACGAACGTTCACAGACGCACACAGACGCTCTCCACTCAAATCCTTATCACCAACGCTCGTTAATCCACTATTAAGACGAACCCCAATACCAAAAATCAGAACCACTATACTCTAAGAAAATAACGAACGTACACTCAGAATTGAGTTTACGTCCATAGAAAACGAACGTCGTAGAGAAAGGAGGGACTCACCCGCTCAGTTTTTTCGAAAATAACGAACGGTTCTACTGAAACGCCGAGCGTCCTTCACTGGTGCCGGAATACTGGTTGGAGGAGGTGCAGTGGTGGTTCTAGAGAGAGAAGGTGCAGAGGGAAAACGAAGAGAAAATGCTCAGAGGTCCAGGAAAGAGGGTGAAGAGGGAGATCTCTCAGAATTAAAACTGAGAGGCGCGTGCAAAGGGGGGAATATTCCGCCCCACTCAGCAGGACGCACACCTCCACTCCACCAGTGCGCGCTCCACTTCAGCCCATACCAAACGGTCGCTCATTCTGAGCCGGACGCGTGTATTCCATTACCGAAATCTGACTCGTGCTGAACGGACGTCCATTCGCAGGCGGACACGTGTATCTCACTAACGCTTTCCACTACCGGTTCTGACTCAGCTCCACGTTCGACAGTCGGCGTCCGTTAGTGGCTGTCGGGCACTGTTGTCGGCCATGCAGACCGCTGAGGTGGCGCGCTCTCCTGCCGCCACGTGGACGCACGTTTTTTTTTTTTTTTTTTTAAGGGTCTTCACATATAGCATCATCACCACCTATAGGGTGACAATTAACAATATATAAGCTCATATAATTGTGTCTGCTTCTGCAATTTACTACAACCACCTGGGTTTAACTTTTGTGATGAAAGTTGGCACTTTTCGGGGAGACCCACAGAGGCTTGTGGACGTTGTGTGGGTGAAAGCCTTGCAAGCATACAGTGAAGGTGACCACCGCTTCCGAGTTATAAAAGCACCACGAACAGCCACATCATCACGCCACGAATCAAAACCAAAATGAAGAAGAAATGGAAACGAATATGAGGGAGAGAAAGTGAGAGTTGGGAGATGGAAAGAAACGAAGTGAGAGTTGAGGGTGAGAACAAACGGGTTTGGAAAAATGAGAGGGGGGGTGGGACTGTGAAAATGAATCAGAGATTTAGAATTTCAGAAAAAGGTAAATAAATATGATTAAAGTAAAAATGGGTACTTTTGTAATTAAAAAAATTTTGGGAAAATTTGAGGAGGTGCAAGGAGCATTGGTGGTGGTGGAGGGAGCAACACCCAATTATTAGTTGTCATTTTTTTCAATGAAAAATTTACCAAACAAACAAAGTATACTTAAAGTTTTCCATATACCTTTACCAAATGATGACATGAGTTCCATTTCCAATGAGAATATTGTCAAAAAGAACACTCTATTATGTTGAAATCAAACCAAGGAAGGAATGTAGAAAACGTTTACCAATTTTATAACCTTTAATTTTTAAGATTCTCTCATATACATTAATTTGTACAAACATTTGCAAAAGAATAAAAAATATTAGACAAATATGTTTTTCATCCCAAAATTATTTTTAATAATTATATTATATTTTTTACAAATTAAATATATAAATACTTTTCCCTATACTTTATAAAAATCATATAAAACATTTTTCCTTGACAAACATGTATAAAACTTATAATCACCCCAAAATTCTACTCTTTCACATATAGTTTGTTACATTTTATATGACTTTTATGAATGGTAAGAACGAAATAAGCATATATGTAATTTTTTAATATAATTTGAAGACGAAAAATATATTTCATTTAAAATTTGATTTTATATTTGCTTTAAATATGTTTATGAAGAAAGTAATCTAATATCAGAGTGTTGAATGAATGTGTTTTGTGGGAACTAATTTGAGAAGTTGGCATTAGAGACAGAGAGAATCAAGTGGAAAAATGAAATAGAAGATGTTTGATCAAAATCCTATATGGAGCATCCAAGTTAGGTGGAAATGAAGGCAGAATTAGGCCTTTATGGGATGAGCATTGCAAGTGCTCCAAAAGATGCCTTTGTAGATAGTGATAATGCTAAATTTTACCATTATTTAAGCATCATTTTAGTAGCAAAATCAATTCCTTTCTAACTTATAACTTGTTAAATCCTCTTCTTTTGTCTTGTTTTCTAAATATTTGTATTTTTGGCTACTTTGATATACTTTCATCTATAATCCCCTATTTTGTAGCTAAAATGAGCTTGGAAGAGTCTCCAACCATGTATAGAGATGAACCAAGGTGAGCACATGCAGAAACGCCCGTCGCCAGCGAACGAACGCTCGCTCAGAGAGCAGAAATGGACGTTCGTCCTGCGAAGGAGAACGAACGCTCGTCCAAGCCAGGCGCTGCAGACGCTCGTCCAAGCCAGGACGCTCGTCCAGCCAGGCAAGGATGCACAAGAGGACGCTCGGCCAGGAGAACGAACGCTCGTCCAAGCTCAGAGAAAAGTGGACGCTCGTCCAATGTGCACGCATGAGAGGACGCTCGCTCAGGAGAAGATGACGCTCGTCCAGGACGATTAGAGAGGACGCTCGCCCAGGAGAAGTGGACGATCGTCCAATTTGCGCAAGAGAACGCTCGGCATCGAAAAGTGGACGCTCGCCCATTTCCAGATGATCCGCGGCCGGGCGCGACGGGGCGCCGGGCGCGACTTTTTTCGAGAGGCTCGCGCCCGAGCGCGAAACAGAGAGGGCGCCGGGCGCGACTTTTCGCGAGATTTCGACTTTTTGCGAGAGCTTCGCGCCCGGGCGCGAAACAGAGAGGGCGCCGGGCGCGACTTGTCGCGAGTTTTCGATTTTTCGCGAGAGCCTCGTGCCCGGGCGCGACTGACAGAGGGCGCCGGGCGCGATTTTTACTGATGTGGCAGACAGAGTCTATTTAACCCTAAAACACGAAGGGGTTTGGATCTTTTGCTGCCCAGACACGATTTCTTTCAATTGGAGCTCTTGGAGGCGAGCTAGGAGCTGTGGAAACAGTCCTTCTTCATCCTTGGGTCTTCTTCCTTCTTCCATTTCCACCATTGTTGTAAGCTTGAGCTCTCCATTCATGGAGAGTTAGTTTCATTATTGTTGGGGGATTGATGTAGCCACTGAAATCTTATGTAAAATACTATGTTTTGAATGAATTTATGCCTCTTTCATTGATTGTTAGTGTTTAATTCCCTTTCTTAATGCTTGTTGTGAAATTGCTACCCATTACATGATTTTAGGGTTTGCTTGATATTGGGAAATGTTGGGTAAATCTAGACTTGGATTAAACACCTAAAGGAAATAGTATCTAGGGATAGAGCTAGGACCTTTGGTTGTCTTAAGATCTCAATTCTTAATGCAGAAATAATTGTTAGGTTTTCCAAGGGATTGGAGCCTAATAAGGAAGTCTAGGCTCTCTCTACCAAGGGATTGGGTTTGAGTAATTTAGTAGATTGACATTGGCATATTAATGAAGAGGAAGTGATTTTCTATACATAAGAGTGAAGTAGGTGAAATCATACCCCCAACAATACCATTCCATATCATTTCTAATCTTTCCATTTCCAAGTGTTTGAGTATCTAAGATCACTTTTATTAATTATGTTTCATGTTTACTTTATTTGCACAAAAACACAAATTATGAAGCATTCTTTAGTCTAAGTTAGTTGGAAATTATACGATTGTTTGGTGACACGAGTCTCTTGGGAAACGATATCCGGTCTTACCGGTTTTATTACTTAGAACGATTTGGTACACTTGCCAAAGTCTCAACAGATAGTCACAACCGTTCATGCATAGTCCTATACTTTCAACCATACTTTTACTCCTAAAATATTTTTCCACGCCAAACAACATGTTAGCATGAGCAAAAGAAATCATAAAAGAAAGGTTCAGCCCAATTGACCAAGGGTCTTCCTGCAATAAAACCCATTAAAAACAAGGGCCAATCAGCAAATAAGTGCAAGGGTATTTCAACAATTAAAAATAAAAACCAAAACTAAAGAACATAACAAGATTAATTTCCTAATTATTTAAAAACTCTAAAAAATATACCTAAAAACCTATTTTTAACTAAAATTCTATAAAAGAAAAGAATTAAAAGAAAAGAATTAAAAGAAAAGAATACATAAAAATATTAGACAAATATATGTTTTTCATCCCAAAATTATTTTCAATAATTATATTAAATTTTACAAATTAAATATATAAATATTTTCCCTATACCTTATAAAAATCATGTAAAACATTTTTCCTTGACAAACCATGTATAAAACTTATAATCACCGCAAAATTCTACTCTTTCACGTATTGTTTGTTACATTTTATATGACTTTTATGAATGGTAAGAACGAAATAAGCATATATGTAATTTTTTAATATAATTTGAAGACAAAAAATATATTTCATTTAAACTTTGATTTTATATTTGCTTTAAATATGTTTATGAAGAAAGTAATCTAATAAGAATGTTGAATGCATGTGTTTAGTGGGAACTAATTTGGGAAGTTGGCATTAGAGACAAAGAGAATCAAGTGGAAAAACGAAATAGAAGATGTTTGATCAAAATCCCATATGGAGCATCCAAGTTAGGTGGAAAGGAAGGCAAAATTAGGCCTTTATGGGATGAGCATTGCAAGTGCCACAAAAGATGCCTTTGTAGTTAGACACAACCATTCATGCATAAAGTCCTATACTTTCAACCATACTATTACTTCTAAAATATTTTTCCACGCCAAACAACATGGTTGTCATGAGAAAAAGAAATCATAAAAGCTTACACGCACCAAAAGGTAACAACTAATTTCATAATCCAATCAAAACGATAAACTTTATCAAAGATTAATCATGAGCTAAGTTGACATCCCTACATAAACTGTGGAAGTTTGTGCCATGAAGCAATGTAAGATCGTCAATATACCTATATATGGATCTACTTACGGATCAGTGATGGGCAGAATCATGAGCTACCGATCTAAAGCCAACCTATAATTTCTTGTAAAATATTTTTGGTTATTATACTTGTGTTCTTGTAGTTATCTTTTGCAATTTTTTAGTTTGTATCGTTGTAACTGAAATATTCTCATATTCTTGGAGAATAAAAACAATTTGAAAGCATTTTACCTATAAATAAAATGTTAACTCTCACCGTCAAGCGACGAAACTATTTTGGTTTAAGCATTATTTGGGTTAAGAAAGTTCTTGATATTTTTTGTTTTCAGTAAAAGGTACTTAGTTTTTGCCAAAACAATTAACACCCATCATGGGCCCATGTGAAACTTGATCCCGACTTCACTCAATCAAAACTATATATATATATATATATATATATATATATATATAAGAGTCTTATACACTTAAAAGATATTATTACACTGAGTAAAAAACATAATAAAGTTTTTCAAGAATCGAACATAAACAAGGATGAAACATCTTAACTTTATACTTTAGTACCACTCTAATCCTGCACTGGATTTACGAGAATATCTTTCTATATTTATATCATTAAGGTGATCATTACAAACAAGAAAAATCACAAATAAACATACAAAGTAGAAATTGTAAGCTAATGTACCAAAAAAAACAATCACACAACATGTATAAAGATATTAATACATATAAACATTCATATCAACAATTCCTAACACATGTAATCATTTTTACTAGAATCAACCATTTGAATACATGTATCGATATCAGACTCTAATGAGTTATGCACTTGTGGTGACTTTTACTTCTCTATATAGCCATTATGAATGAATTTCACCCTTCCACACATAAGACTAGTTCATTAACGTCTTTGGTTAAGGTAAAACCCCTAAACTAGAACCTCCTACTCCTCTCACCATGTACCTCATCCTTCTCTACTTGAGATTGAATAGTTGTTAGAATAATAGGATAACTACTAATACGGAATAAACACATCAATACATACACTATTAAAATAACTATAAAAAACTTCTCCTTGAAATTCCTTTCACAAAATTCACCATACATACTCATAACCATGTTATCAATTTATAATACATTTTAAATATATCTCATATCCATAGTAATTCATCTCAAACAAACCAAAACATCAGAAAATATCAACATATACACTAACGCTCAAAAGTGGTGCTTAGTTCTAGACCCTGCAAAAGACAACACTTAGTAACAGTCATAGCGCTCAACGCATCTATAATTTTCAAATAAGGTAATTAGTTTCTCTTATTTGAAAGATGACCAAACAATTCTATAACCCTCAAAAACACCTTTAGACGCACAAGAAGTCGTAAATGTCCCTACGAACAACACAAATGTTTAGGACACACCATTATAATCACTAATCAACAGAAACTCTTATTATTTAAAATACACTATTAATTCTAAAATACAAATTTTTAAGTTCTTACAATAAATTTGGACAAAAATTATATCTAACAATCACTACCAAATATATAAAAGATCTAAAGATTATATTGTTTATATTTTAAAACAAAGATAAAAAAAGTATGTATAGTTGTACATTAAAATGTAACATATTTCACTTAAAGAATGGAGAAGAATATACATGGTTTTTTACTCAAAACACTTCTTTTGGATTTTGTTATTTTTATTTTTAAAAATGACCACTTTAAGCCCAAATGTTATAAATAAATCTAAAAAAAATCAAATAAAATTTATTATTATAAAAATTAATTGTTTTATCTTAGAAACTTAAAAAGAATGCACTTTAACCAAATTCTTAAAAAAATGTATGATTTAATATTAAGTTTAAGATTTATAATTTAATGGTGGGTCAGTAATATTTCATCCAATATTTTAAAACATATTTATTTGTATTTTATTATTTTAAAATATGAGCGTTAACTATTGTTTTTTCTGACACTTTCTTATAATGAGATTACTACTCAAATTATAATTTTTAAGTAGCCACTTATTTTTATCAAACAATTACTCTGCTCTTTTATGATTAGAAATAAAGTTCGGTATCTTTTTTATTATATATTTGTGTTTAGTTAGTATGAAAGTTTTAAAAGATTCGTTGATAAATATTTAGTATTATTATGTATTATTGTGAAAGCCTTTTATAATGATAAACATTTATTAAATTTTGAATGTACTTTTGTGCGTAATTATTATCGTAAAAGCCTTTTAAATTAAAAGATTAAATAAATAACATTTGCTAACATATAAATATTTTTCGCTAAAAGTGTCGCAGTAGTAATTTATTTTCTAATACACGCGAAAATGGGTAGAATTTATCCTTATTGAGTAAAACATTTTTTTCTTAAGTTGTCATTCACAAAATAATAATCTTTTTTAAGTTAGAACTCCCATATTTAAATTGAAATTGGAGTTTTGATTATAAATCTAAAATATGGTTATACAATTAAAAGGATTAATTCTCTGTTTTAATTTCATAGAAATAAACATTCTAGCTAGTACCAAAAATGA
>JAHCHA010005474.1:0-19148 GCA_027742795.1 Vigna hirtella
TATTAGTGATAGCCCCGACGTCTATAGGATTATAAACGTCGGGGCCCCATAGTACTGGACGTCTAATAGTATTTATACGAAAACGCGAACCCGCGAGCAGTTACGCTCACTGTTCATCGTCTTCCCCGCGAACTCTCTCTGCGGCATTGCATTTCCAGGTGCGTTTTCTCTCTTTTGGACCGTTTAAATTTACTTTCAATCCGATTACATTGCTCTGTGATGAAATATCTTTGATTTGAACCGATTAAAAATCGTTTTTGGTGCGTTTTGGTGCAGTTTGTTGTGTGCTCTTGGGCGGCTTTTTTGACTATTTTTGGCCTACGTTTTAGGCCGTGCCCTCCTCGATTTCCCTCCCTTTCATTTGGAATCTACTTTTCAGGTTAGCTTGTTCGTTGATAAAGGTTTTTTGTATGCATGTTATTGGTTTTTGTGTATGCATGTTTTTGACTCTAAGGTAGCATGTGTTATTGGCTTTTGAATATGCATGTATTAGTTGTGTTATTATAATTGTGATATGTTAATGTAAGTATCAAATCATTGAGTGACACTTAGTTCTCGTTTGAAATTTAACACAAACGATTAATCTTTTAATCGTTTGTGTTAAATTTTGAATTGTCCGATTGGACAGTTTGAGAAAATTAATTTTCATAATTTGCAAAACATGTCAATTGGAGTTTATGGATAAGATTGATAAAATTTCGGTTCAGTATTTGTGTTGTTCTCCGGATGCATATTTGATTGTGGTCATCGTTGACTACTCTAATTTCGTGTATTTCGGAGACCAATGCGAAATGCTGCCGAAATCTTATCAATTTTATCATGTAGACTTCTTTGCACGTGTCTTAGCAAAATTATGAAAATTAAGTTTTTTGAATGGGTAGGGCCTAACCTTGTGAGAGTTAAAAAACTTATACTGATGATTTTACGAACATAGTATGGATCGAAGCTGGATGAATGAACGTTGCATCAGTGAAGAATATGATAAGGGTGTTTCGGAGTTCTTGCAATACGTTGAACAAAATGCTAAGTCTGTGAACGGGACATATTTTTGTCCTTGTGTTCGTTGTCTTAATCAAATACGGCAAGACTTAGGCAATGTGCGTGACCATCTATTCATGTACGGCATAATGAGGACTTATACCGTTTGGACTTGGCATGGAGAAGTACTGGACCAGCCTACACGTCACGCGGAACGGATTATGTGGAAGAATGGATGAGTGACCATTTAGAGGACATGATACGTGATGTCGGTGAAGATAATTTTGGAAGAGCTAATTTGTATGATTCTCTTATTAATGATTCAGAGTAACCGTTGTTCCCAGGATGCTCGAACTTTACACGAGTGTCTGCAACTTTAAAGTTGTTTAGTTTAAAAGCAAGGAATGGATGGACCGATAAAAGTTTCACCGAGTTGTTGGAGTTGTTGAAGGAGATGCTTCCAGAAAATAATACTCTACCTATTCGTAATTACGAGGCCAAAATTTTTTTATGTCCAATGGGTCTTGAATATCAAAAGATACATGCTTGTCCTAATGATTGTGTTTTGTATACAAAGGAGTTTGCTTCGCTAAAGTATTGTCCAACATGTGGTTTATCCCGTTTTAAAAAGAAATCTGACAGAATCACTGCTGATGAAGGTAATGATGGTGCACCTGCTAAGGTGATGTGGTATTTGCCTATAATACCTAGGTTCAAACGTATGTTCTCTGTAAAAGAAGATGCAAAGAACCTTAAATGGCACTCTGACGAAAGAAAGTGCGATAATCTTCTTCGACACCCTGCTGATTCACCACAATGGAAAAAGATTGATGACAAATTCCTAGAATTTGGTGCAGATCCAAGAAACTTAAGGCTTGCACTTGCAACTGATGGTATGAATCCTTATGGAAACTTAAGTAGCAAACACAATTCGTGGCCAGTTATGTTGATGATTTACAATCTTTCTCCTTTGTTGTGCATGAAGAGAAAATATGTGATGTTGTCCATGATGATATCGGGTCCTAGACAACCTGGAAATGACATTGATGTTTACTTAAAACCTTTAATTGATGATTTGAAATTGTTGTGGGAAGAAGGGGTCGACGTGTTTGATTCACATGTTCAGGAACAGTTCCGTTTGCATGCAATGTTGTTTTGCACTATAAATGATTTCCCAGCGTATGGAAACTTGAGCGGTTATAGTGTTAAAGGTAATTTTGCATGTCCCATATGTGAAGAAAACACTAGTTACCTTCAGTTGAAGCATGGTCAGAAGACGGTATATACAAGACATCGAAAATTCCTTCCTCTTAATCATCCTTATCGTAGATTGAAAAAAGCATTTAATGGAAGTGCTGAGGATGAGGTTGTGTGCAGACCCCAGAATGGTGAAGAGGTGTACAACGAAGTCAAAAACATTGACATTGTGTTTGGAAAACATCATAAAAGTACCTCTGCAAAAAACATTTGGAAGAAACGGTCAATATTTTTTAAGCTTCCATATTGGTTTGAACTTGATGTTAGACATTGTATTGATGTGATGCATGTTGAAAAAAATGTTTGTGACAGTGTCATCGAAACTTTATTAAACGTCAAAGGAAAGAGCAAAGACGGAATAAAAGCACGACAATATTTGGCTTACATGGGAATCCGATCTGAGTTACATCCACAGATAATAGGAAGACGCACCTATCTGCCCCCAGCCTGTCACACACTTTCTAAAAAAGAAAAACAAAGTTTTTGTAACTGTTTAAGAAGTGTGAAGGTTCCACAAGGTTATTCTTCAAATATTAGTAACCTTGTGTCTATGCAAGACTTAAAGGTAGTTGGTTTAAAGTCTCACGATTGTCATGTATTGATGCAACAATTGTTACCTGTTGTTATTCGAGGCATATTACCTCCTTCTGTTAGGGGTATTCTGACACGTCTGAGTTTTTTCTTTAATGCCATTTGCAAGAAAGTTGTTGACCCTCGAGGTTTAGATGAATTGGAAAATGAGGGAATAAGACTACTATGTCAATTGGAGATGTATTTTCCACCTTCCTTTTTTGACATCATGGTACATTTGATTGTTCATCTAGTCAGAGAAATTCGAATATGTGGGCCGGTCTTCTTAAGGTGGATGTACCCAGTTGAAAGATACATGAAGATCTTAAAGGGATATGTCAAGAATCAGTATAGACCAGAAGCTTCAATCATAGAGCGATACGTTGCAGAAGAAGCCATTGAATTTTGTTCAAGTTATATGCCATCTTGTGAACCCGTGGGTCTTCCCAAGAGCAGACATGAAGGAAAATGTGAAGGTAAGGGTGTTCGAGGTATGAGAATTCAAAGTGTTAGGAGAAAAGAAATTGACCAAGCTCATTTGTACGTCTTAAACAACACTGTTGATGTGATTCCTTACATTTTTGACCACGTTAATGAAATAAAGGTAGCAAACCCAAAAATGAGTGAAAAATGGCATCTTAATGAACATGTGAAAACCTTCTTACAATGGTTTAAGAAAAAGATTTATGCGACTCCACATGTTTCTGAAACTTTATTGAGGTTATCTCGTGGGCCGAACACAGATGTCATTACATATGGTGGGTACTATATAAACAATATTTTTTTTCAGACAAAGGGAGAAGATGAAAAAAACAAAGTTTAAAATAGTGGCGTCACACTACAAGCTGAGGCTGTGCACTTTGCTAGTTCTAAAGACAAAAATCCAATCACAGCATCCATAAGTTATTTTGGAATAATACAAGAAATATGGGAAGTTGATTACGTCACTTTTAGAGTCCCAGTTTTCAAGTGTAAATGGGTTGATATAAATTCTGGTGTCATGACAGATGACCTTGGTTTCACATTGGTAGACTTGAACAAGATGAATTACAGTGATGAACCATTTATCATGGCTAGTCAAGCAAGACAAATATTCTACGTAAATGATCCAGCGAATAACAAATGGTCAGTGGTTTTAGAAGGAAAAAACATGCATGGACATGATGATGACGATTCTCTTGATATACTTGAGACAACATCTGTTGCATCTAGACCCACTGAATACCCAGTTGATGACGTTGCCGATGTCATCCAGGCAATTCGTAGTGATCACAATGAAGGGATTTGGGAAAAAACAATATCTTAATAGGTTGATATTTTGTTTTTTATTGACTTTATATGTATGTTCATCATAATTGAATTATTACTAACGTTGTATAATTTTTCAGGTATGTCGGCCTCAGACTCAGGATCGGGAAAGACCAGACGTGGTCGAGGCGTCACCCGAGTGGCAGATGTGACATCCGGACGTGTTGATGGTCAGAGGAGACATGTTGACATTGACCCCAGATCAGGTCATCCATCAGGGCCAAATGCTGATAGGTTTAGGAGTTATTTGGGTAAGTTAGCAAAAAGTCATGTCTCTATCCTTCATGCATGTTGGGATGACGTCCCATAGGTTGACAAGAACCTCTTATGGCAAGATATTCAGGTATGTTTATACTTCATGCAATTTGTGATATACTTATCTTTCATGTTTTCTTATCAATAACATGTTTTTTTGTTTTTGAAAGCAACATTTTGATATTCCAAACACAATACAAATTAGAAAGAAAGTGTTATCGCATATAGCAATAAGATGGAGGGATTTCAAGACAAGGCTGACACGACTCTATGTGTTTGGAGACAGGCAACATGAAAATCCCTGTCAGCAATATACATTCACAGAGGAGGATTGGATGCAGTTTCGTGCATCTAGAGAGTCTGAGGAATGGAAGGTATGTTTCTTAACATCTGAAAATGTATTCATTGAGTTTTTATGATTTTACACTTATTTATATACATGGTTTCACAGGGTAAAAGGTTAGCCGCCCAAGAAAGACAAAGGCTAAACGATGCACCACACTTGTTATCACGAGGTGGTTATGCAAAACTGGAAAAGAAACTTAGAAAGTCTAGAGCGGATGCCTTGGGACTTGAGTCACCGGACCTAGCACCTGCACCTGCTAGGTACGAGCTGTGGAAGGCTGCTCGGACTAAATCTGATGGGAACATGACATCTTCCTCAGCTTCCTTGATCTCACAGAGAATTGTAAGTTCAAATTATAAGCAGTTGTTTGATTGTGTATATATCACAGCATGTCTTCTAAGTAACGATTGTTTTTTTATGTGCAGGATGAGTTAGTTGAGCAGCAGACTCAGGGCACATTTGCTGGCCAAGGTAGGGACGACATTCTAACAACGGCAATTGGAAGGCCCGAGCACCCAGGACGTGTACGTGGAGTTCCTGGGGCGATTGGTCTTCGTGACTACTTTGGCCCTACACAGAAAACCCCCCCATCAATGAGTCAGGAGACACTGAGGCAGATGGATCTTCAGTGGGAGGAAAGACTCAACCAAAGCATGAGATCAATGGAGCAACGATTCATGGAGCAGCTACAAGAACAAAAAAAAATACAAAGAGCGCTTGAAGAAAAGTTGCATTCCATGACGCAAGGCAACATGGGGGCCGCTGAAACTCCCACACCACCTCGTGTCAGCACTAGAGGATCATGCTCTGCTGTAGAACCCACTCAGTATAGTGGTCAGTATGAGCTGTTGGTTGATGGGGATCCCCCACGCATTGTGGCTGTCGGACGAGTGCTTGAGGGAGGGCAGACTATTCATGGTGTTGCCATATTACCCCAGCACGTGCGTGTGACGATTGACGAGGTTCGGGATCCCCAGGCTCAGGTGCCTGTACCCACTCCAGAAATTAACTTTGTGGGGGAGGCCATAGGATCATTTATTGCCTGGCCTAGAGCATTGATCATGTCACACATCGCTACTCCACAGGTATAATGTCTTTTTCCTTAGTATTTCTATGTTTATTCTTCAAATATTTGTTGATAACTCTTTGACATAAATTCTTATCTTCAGTTCACACGTCCTCAAAAGCAGCCAATTCATGATACAGTCATACATGAAAATGATGACATGGCTGAAGCGGAGGATGATCCTCTATCAAAGCTAATGACAAAATTACCCAGGTTGAAGAAAGCACCATTAGAACTATACTGGGATTTGAGAGTATTTGGTGTTCCCCCACATGTGCCAGTTTCTATCACATTCTCTGATGCATTGGAGGTGATTGGGGAGATAGGATGTTGAATATTTCCATCATTCAGCTGTGGTGCATGTAAGATAGTCAATTTGGTCTTTCCTATTACTTTTATTTAGATTCTTATAGTTTCTAACAACTTAACTTTGTTGTTTTAGGTACATGGACACAATTGTTGTAGACCAAGGTCAGTCTTCCATGGACGAATTTGTTGAACCTCAGACCATTCAACCGTCTGGTAACACACTTCAAAACAGACAACATTATTTGCAAACATGGATGGATGAGTCAAAAAGAGACGTATACCTTGTGCCATACATTGATGGGTAGGTGTTGTTATATGTGGCCAGTTCATTATTATAGTTTCCTTAATTAGTTAAATAACTATTTATACTTTATGATAGCATGCACTGGCAGCTGATGGTCATCATTCCCAAAGCATGTAAAATTATATGGTTTTGTTCGTTGCATAGGAAGATGAAAAATGACTTGAGAACAATGCTTCAAGGGTAAGTGTTTCTCCAAAAATGACTTTGAATTTGATATTCACCTTCAACTTTTATGATAAATATAGTCATATTAATTATACTTTGTGTTTTCAATCTGTACAGAGTTATTGGTAAATCACGTGGTCAACTGGTTCAAATTTTGTATCCAAAGGTTTTAAGTCATTTATAGTTCTAATTCATTTTCTATGTTATTGAATGATCTAAATTCTTAACTATTTAGTTTGTTATTTTAGTGTAACCAGCAGCTAGATTCATGGGAATATGGCTTCTATGTGATGGTTTGGATTAAGACCATCATTCGAGCTGTCATTACAGATGACTGGAATGAGGTAATGATGTATACCTTGAATACATTACAAATCAAATTCATCTTCAAACATATATGAAACCATAATGAATCTTTCTTGAATTTTGCAGCGCTTCAAGAGTACATCGCCTATTCTAGAGGACACAATTAAACAGATAAGGCAGGAGTGGACCGCTTATCTTCTGCAAAGATGGAGTTAGGAATAGTTTTATTTGTTGTTGAACATTGCTTAGTTTTAGTTTAAGTTTTATCTTGATAGTTTTTGTAGTGGATTATATTTTACATTAAGTAGAACTTTGTTTATATGAAACGCATATATATATTATTGCAAAATTGTTCTGGGACAATTTTCTGCTTTTCAGGTGTGGTTTTATTGCAAAAATAAATTAATTTTTTAAAAAAATACGCCCAGTAGACGTCGGTTAGTGCACTGTCAGACGTCTATAGACGTTTGGCAGTGCACAAACGGACGTCCAACCCCAGTCCTACCACAAAACAATTCAGGCAGTTGGGCGTCGGGGGATACACCTCGGACGTCTGTGTAGACGTCGGGGGAAGGCGACAGACGTCTCTGGGAACGTCAGACGGGCACGTGGGACGTCTATTTGGACGTCCGAGGGTGTACACCGGACGTCTAGATAGGCGTCGGGCCTGACACATCGGACGTCTATATACACGTCCGATGTGGACCCCCCGACGTCTGAGTAACGTCACTCACATAGACGTCGGGGGAAGGTCGGACGTCAAAAGGCCAAAAGAACGGACGTCTAAAGCCCTTTCTGCACTAGTGACCCTACACTATGAGGGCCTTTTGTAACACCCAAAATTTGGAATGTTACGATTACGATTTAAAATTTAAAATTTTAAAACATATTATCATTGCATAAATCCAAATTCAATAAGTCTTTACAATTTATGAAAATTGAACCAAAATTCCAACTTAATTACAAAATAAAACTCCCTATAAAATACTTTATTCAAACAACCACAAATTCCCTAACTCTCCCAATCCACTCGCCACGCTATACAATATCCAAACTAACTGCATGATCATCCGCTCCAGTATAAAAACGATCATCATAGGTGGAAACCACAAACACAACATGCAATGGTGAGCTAACAAAAACAAGTCATATAAACAAAAATACTAATTATATCAACCATATATCAACCATACCTACTGATTATATCAACCATAATCAAACACCCCATACATAGAAGTAATAACAATAAGATTTCTAATCCTCTAAACATAACAAATCAATCATTTAAATGACTCGATCCTCGATCTGCGATCCTCGAACATAACACACCTAGGCCGAAGTCTACCCGTTCATCAACACATATGCTAACTACATCATTCAATGCCATGACTATCAACATAGCATTTCCCTAAAGCTTCATCATCACTATGATCATCAACATGTGTACCTCAATCATGATTAACCCCATCATGATCACCACCATGAGCATCCACAATACCACAATGCCATAGGGGAAAGAATCAATCCCACTCTTGTACCCTACCTCACCGACTATAGCCGCTCCTACAACCCAATTTGTAGCCTTCCCTACAAATAAGTTCAAGTAATCTCGCAATCCAGTTAAGGAACATGTTTTCCTACCACACAAGGACAAGGAAACCACCATCACCCCCACACAAGGAATGTTCAATAATCATAATTCGTAATGACGTAGACATGCATTAAAACAAGGATTACCAATCAAGATAATCAAGAACATATAACGTACAAAAAATAAACAAACAAACAAGGTAAGCTTCCTCATACCCCTCAAGAAAATAAAAAATGTAAACAATCATGAATCTAAGAAATCAAGAATGTAACAAATCAAGAACGTAACAAATCAAGAACGTAACAAATCAAGAATGTAAGCTCCCCTTACCTTGGCCAATGCTAAGGCTTTATCTACACCCCACAGATCACAACAAATATCCATTTACACTAACGTTTTTTATAGTGAATCCTTGTCTTCTCTCTAAGAACGTTTCTCTCTCTCTCTCTTTATTTTCCTAATGGCCAGAGTTTCTATATACATAGGAGGTGTCTAATATAGTGACAGCTATGTGAGGGATTAATTTTCCTTGTGTGGAATATACACATAGAGTACTCTATTTATAATAAAGGCCCATAAGGACTAATAACAACCAACTAAGATAAAAGATATAAATAAGATAAAATAAATTTATCTTTAACTTAATTAATTCTGATAAGTCCTTAAATAATATATTCTATCTTAATATTTTTACTCTAATTAATTATGATATGTCTATCAATAATATATATTATTATTATCTAGCCATTATATATGATAATATCTCAATATATCTTTTAATTAACTATACAACAATATCCAAGAATATCTTTTAGAATATCTAACAATATCTAATAATATCCTTTTCTAATAATAATATCTCTTTTAATCTCAAGATTATATCTCCTATTTTCTTTCAACTACTTTTTAAGATAACAACAACTAAGTCTTCAAAAAGATTTATATAATAACTTTTGAATAAATTCTCACATTATGTAATTTGTATTCTTTTCCTTTCTACACCCTCCTATTTTAATTTCTTGCACCTAATTAGTAAAAGGTAAAAGACCCTTTTTTCCCCTAAGCCAAAATATAAATAAAATAACGTAACAATTATGTTCTAACAAAAGTGTACACTAAATAATACTAATTTTCAAACAAAACATCAAAGTCACAAGACTACTTTATTTCTAAAACTCCTAATTTTCCCGAATCTTACACCTTCAATAACCTTTTTGAATCCAATATCATCGTCAAAGAGGTTCAAATCTAGTAAGTAATAAAATATATAAATTAGATCTCTTTGGGCCTTGTACTTGGTTGAACTAGATTATATTTCTTTAGGCTTTGTATTTGGATCTTGCTTTTTAAGATTTGGGCTTAGGTTTGAGTATGAATTATGAGAGATCACCTAGGGTTTCAATTGGCCCACTCAAAAACCTTATGTCAGTCATAAGCTAGGAGAGTTATGACATTTATCTCATTTTGCAGATGTTACAAATGCATGAAAAGTGTGAGTGTCACTGTAAAATGCAATAAAAGTGCTCACATGCTATAGAGAAGCAACTCACTGTATATTATTAATGAATTATAATCATGGCTTATATAAGCCAAAATACAATAACAAAATGCAAGTGATGTAACATATTTCGTGGTAAGTAAGTCCATGTTGTATACTAACAACCCGAAAATAATGGAAACAGAAAAAGACTGGTTTTGTAAACCAGAAACTAATAAATCGTAATAAATACTTATGTGACAATCCCTCCCTTAAGCTAGCTGCATGCTAGCTTATTTCATTGACTCTCATTACTCAAAGAATGCCTTAGAGCTTCTCAAACCTGCCAAGCTTTAGTGGCTTTATCATAATGTATGCAACTTGATCTTCTGATTTGCAATAACTTAATTTCACAACTTCATCTCTTACTAAATCTCTGAGAAAATGGAATCTTATTGCAATGTGTTTACTTTTTCCATGAAAGACGGGATTTTTAGACAATTGAATGTAGAGCTATTGTCATAAAGTATCATTGTGCTAGTTTCTTCTTATTCTTCTATTCCAAGTTGATCTAGAATTCCTCTAATCCAAATACATTGGCAAGCACATGAAGCTGCAGTAATATATTCAACCTCAATGGTGGACAAGCTGACAATAGGCTACTTCTTGGAGGCCCATGATATAGCTCCATAACCTATCTTATATACTAGACCTGAGGTGCTCCTATCATCATCTAGATCCCCTAGATAATTACTATTAGTATAGGTTATAAGGCTTGTGTTTCTTTCTCCCGTCCTATAAAAAATCCTAGCTCTGTGGTTCTTTTCACATATTGTAGAAGCCTTTTTGTTGCTAACAGTGTGACTCTTTTGGATATGCCATAAACCTGTTGATCAGACTTACTCCAAACATTAAGTCCGGGCGAGTTACAGTTAAGTACATGAGGCAACCTACTACTTGTCTGTACTGCATGGTATCTACTCTAATGTCTTTCTCATCTTTTGATAGATTTGTCCCTAGCACAATCATATTTCTTACTGAATTGCAATCTGCCATGTTGAATCGTGCCAATAATGCTTGAGCATATCCACATTGACAAATGAAAAAACCAGCTTCATTCTAAATTACTTCTATGCTGAGAAAGTGTCTCATTCTTCCCAAGTCAGTCATATCAAACTCCAACATCATTGAGCCTTTAAATTGTTCATACATTCTTCTATTATTTCCAATGTAAATCAAATCATCTACATAAAGACTAACTATTAAGATGTTGCCTCCATGTTTCTTGGTAAATAGGGTGTGCTCACTAAGACATTTTTCGAATTTCTCTTTGGCAAAGTATGCCTCAATTTTGTTGTACCAAGCTCTTAGAGCTTGTTTAAGACCGTATAACGCCTTTCTCAATTTATATACTTTGTCTTCTTTTCCTTCCTTAACAAAACCTTTAGGTTGTTGTATATACACTTCTTCTATGAGCTCACCATGAAGAAATGCACTCTTGACGTCTAATTGAAATACCTCCCATCTATGTTGAGTTGTTAAGGCTAATAGCACTCGCACGGTATCACACCTTGCTACTGGGCCAAAGACTTCAGTGTAATCCACGCCATATTGCTGTGAGTACCCTTTTGCCACCAATTGAGCCTTGTGTTTTTCAATATCCCTATGTTCATTGAGTTTTGTTTTAAAAACCCATTTGACTCCAATAGGTATGATTCCTTTTGGAGCATCCGTCAATTCCCATGTTTTGTTTCTCTCAATTGCTTGGATCTCTACATTCATTGCTTCTCTCCATTTTACACTTTGAGAAGCTTCCTTATAGGAATTACGATCACCTCCATGTTCGACCAACATTAATGCCATGAGGTCAACTTCTGTAGAAAACTGGGTATAGTCTTCCATCCAAATTGATTTTCTTCTTTGTCGCATTGCCCTTCCTTGGACTTCGTGTTGCATGTTCATTAACTTTCTTTGCTAAATGATCAAACAATTTAAAGGCTTTGGATACATCTGTTAATCTCTTTGGCAAGTGCACCAAATCGTTCAAGTAATAAATCGTGGTAAGACCAGTATCGTTTTCGCAAGAGACTCGTAATACTAGAAAATTGTGCGATTAACAACTCATCTAGACTCAAGAACAACTCATCATTTAAGAATATGTGCAAAAAGATAAATTCACAAGTAATTACAAGGTTGGACTTTGGTATTGAAGGCACTTGGAAATGGAAAAGACTAGAAATGGTATGAAATGACATTGTTAGGGTTAGATGTAGCCTATGAACTCTTGTGTAATGAATGATTGTTTCGTATTTATAAATGCCTTTTCTATCTATTACTAGTATTCTTGTTTCTGATCTTAAAGCTTGCATGTAATGGGGACGTTCATGACTTGATTTTAGGGTTTCATTGAGCCAGGGATGGGATATGAAATCTTGAACTGAAACAAGAGTCCTTGTGAGTCATTGAGCCAGGGATGGGATATGATTCACATGTTGTCTTAGATCCTAGTTCTTAATGCGGGTTTGCTTGTTAGATTGTCCAAGGGATTGAAGTTTGATAAGGAAAACCTAGGCTCTTTCACCTAAGGGATTAGGGCTAGAGTGTTTTAGTGGATTGACTTTAGTAAATTGATAGAGAGGAGATGAAATTGGCTATATACAAGAGTGCATTGGTGAAAACTAACCTTAACAATGTCATTTCATACCATTTCTAGTCTTTTCCATTTCCAAGTGCCTTCAATACCAGAGTCCAACCTTGTAATTACTTGTGAATTTATCTTTTTGCACATATTCTTAAATGATGAGTTTTTCTTGAGTCTAGATGAGTTGTTAATCGCACAATTTTCTAGTATTACGAGTCTCTTGGGAAAACGATACCTGGTCTTACCACGATTTATTACTTGAACGATTTGGTGCACTTGCCAAAGAGATTAACAAGTTTTTGGCGCCGTTGCTGGGGACTCGTGTCAATACTAGACTTTTGTGAGGTTTCTAACTTATGTAGACTTGACTTTGTATATAGAACTAACTCTTTGTTGTAAATAGATTTTCACTTTTATTTGGGCTAATTTGTGGCTTTAGCCTAGTTGTGTCTAAGTGTATGCAGGGAGATGTTCACATAAGGAGGACTGCAGCCTCCAAAGCATCATGTAGACCCTGAGGGTGAAGGAACTATAGGACATAAGGAGACAACTAGCTTGAGCATCACAAACTGCCCCAAATTCTCCCTTTCTTGTGTATGCTCCAAGTACGAAGTGAAAGTAGAAGAAGAAAGGGAGAAACAAAAGAGAAAGACTAGTCACCACCACTATTTGATGAGTATTTAAAGATGTCAAGGTAGTGGAAGGGCTACAATGAAGATTCTTATGCTATGAGAGTTGATTTGGTGACTAGAAAGTGATTTAAGAAGAGTTGGTGAAAGGAGCACACCAACAACAACATCTGCACTTCATTGGTTTCACCCGTCAAGCTAATGACGTTAAACAAGCGCTTTTGGGAGGCAACCCAATTTTCTTACCCTTTTTACTTGTGTTTATGTTGTTTTAGTGTCATGTGCTTGTATGTGTTTCAATTTCAATTAGTGACTTGTGTTATGCATGTTTGTATTTTATTACATGTTTGTGATTTTTGAGTTGTAATGTTGTTTTTGTGGTTTGTATAAGTATATTATGTTATTTGTAGCTTGGTTTGTGTGTAAGTGCATTGAATGAAGGTATGGAACTAAAAATCACAGATTGAATGGCCAATCTCGCAAGAATCTGCATTATTTTCGCCTAGGCTAAACTTTCTCGCTTCGGCGAGATATGCAGAAAACTGAAAAAATAAGTTTTGCTGATATTTTAGCTTAGGCGAAACCTAACTCGCTTGGGCGAGAAGCAAATTTCAAATTCAAGCGCTGTCTGGAATATTTTCGCTTAAATTTCAAATTCAGTTGTTGACTATGGAATACCAATTTCACTTTGAGCTCACTTTGTGCAAGATAACACCTTTCTTAGAACTTTAAAGGTGTCAAAACCACCAGTGGTCATCCTTTGAGGCATGCATGAGCTGATCAATGTATGGCTTGAAGATTTTGCTGCTCGTGTAGCATGGCCTGGGAGCCAGGCCGCTACTGATGGGGGAGGTGGAGCAGTTGCGGAGTATAAGCTACTGGAGGAGGAAGATGTTACATATGAAAAGTGAAGCTAGTGTTCTACACTGTTGGAGCTGTGATAACGGTAATTTTTACCATTATTTAAGCATCATTTTAATAGCAAAATAAACTCTTTTCTAGCTTGTAACTTGCTTAATCCTCTAATTTATCTTAGTTTTATGAATAATTGTGTTTTGGGCTACTTTGATGTAATTTCATCTATAATCCCTTATTTTGTAGCTAATAATGTGCTTGGAAGAGTCTCCAACAATGTATAGAGCTGAACCAACAACAAGAAGTAAGCACATCTGCAGAAAAAGAAAAAACGATGCAATGTAGAAAAAACAGTCGCGCCCGGGCACCCCAAGGGGGGTCGGGCGCCATTTCTGCGCACCAGTCGCGCCAGGGCGCCCCAGGAGGGGGGTCGAGCGCCATTTCTGCGCACTGGTCGCGCCCGGGCGCCCTAGGAGGGGGGCTGGGTGCCATTCTCACTGATGTGGCAGATTTGAGCTTATTTAACCCAAAAACGCGAAGGGGTTTGGGTCTTTGGTAGTTGGGAGGTGCGATTTCACTCAGAGGAGAGCTTTGAGGGCTTCTAGGGCTTGTGGGAACACTTCCTTCTTCATCTTTGGGTTCTTCTTCTTCTTCCATGCCATCTTGTAAGCTTAAAGGCTCTCCATGGAAATGGAGAGCCAAACCCATCTTGTTGGGGTTAGTTGTAGCCTTTGAATCTTGTGTAATTGTTGAATGATTTGAATATATATATGCCTTTTCTATCAATTTCTAGTATTCTTGTTTCCAATCTTAAAGCTTGCATGTAATGGGGACGCTCATGACTTGATTTTGGGGTTTCATGGGTTATGGGAACGTAAGATGGAACCCAGAACTGAAACAGGAGTCCTTGTGGTTCATTGATTCTAGGGATTGAAGATGATTCACATGTTGTCTTAGATCCTAGTTCTTCATGCAGGTTTTGCTTGTTAATTAGTCAAGGGATTGATAGTTAATAGGTAAAAGTTAGGCTCTTTCACCTAAGGGATTAGGGCTAGAGTAATTTTGTGGATTTACTTTAGTTAATTGATGGAAAGGAGATGAAATTGTGTTTGCACAAGAGTGAATTGGTGAAACCTAACCTTAACAATGTCTTTTCATATCATTTCTAGTTTATTCATTTCTAAGTGCCTTCAACACCAAAGTCCAACCATTGTAAATACTCTATGTTAAATTCCTTGCACACCAACTGTTTGATAAAATACCAAAAAGAGTTTCTTGTGTTTTTTTGTGCACTTTGATGTCTAAGTGATTGATGAATGGAAGAATTATCATGTGTTGCACAAGTCCCTTGGGAGAGAACGATATTTATCACTTGCTACGCTGCGACCGGTGCACTTGCCGTTTGTTTTGCCGTTAACAAGTTTTTGGCGCCGTTGCCGGGGACTTGTGTTCCAACACAAGACAATTTGGACATTTTTGGATCTTTTAGACTTTATTATTTGTTTTGTCTTTGAATGTTGTTTTGTCTGCAGTTGGCTTTAGCTTTTAAGACTTTCCATTGATTTAGTTTGAACTTAATGCCTGTCTCGGGGTACGCCTTTGAGCTTGATGCAGTTATTGAAAGTTCTTAGGGATGAGATTTCATTAGCGGAACTAACTAAATCAAACCAGATGTACAAATCACCAGGGATGGGGTTGTGTGTTTGGATTCACTATTTTGGAACTTAAGGCAAGTTTGATGGACTTCTTACACCAAGGATTGGGTAAGGGTTTGTCATACTTAGGTAGGCACAACAAGAGGGATCTGAGTGTTCTAACTTTAGAAAACAAGGAAAGTGAAATTCTTTGCCAATTGTATGTCTGTGTTGTCTTTGTTTCTTATATGCAGTTTGCCTACAGATGTTTTTACTTTCCACTGGTTTGGTTTTTGCTTAATTCTTGTTTCGAGGTACGCCTTAGAGCATGATCTAGTTGTTGGAAGGTCCTAGGGATGGGATTTCAGCAGCCGAACTAGCTAAATCAACCCAGATATTACTAGTCACCCGAGTGACAGACGACGTGATTGTGTATTTGGACCCCACTGTTCTGATTCTTAATGCAAGTTTTGACACATTCTTTGGCCAAGGGATTGGGTAAGGTGTGTTAGACTTAGATAAGCGCAACAAGAGGGATCTGAGTGTTTTTACCTTAGAGAACAGGGAAAGTAGTATTCATCACCTTAGGAGAGTACTAAGGGATCTTGCAACAAGAGGGATCTGAGTGAGGTTCTTTAGGAAATCCATTTCAATCATTCTGCATATTAGAACTGTTGTTTGGTTGGTGTGCTTCTGTTATGCAATTTTAGTTTTTTTTGTGAGGTTTCTAACTTGTGTATACTTGATTTTCGTATATAGGACTAACTCTATTCTTGTAAATAGATTTTCAAATTTACTTGGGCTAATTTGTGGCTTTAGCCTAGTTGTGTCTAAGTGTATGCAGGGGATGTTCATACAAGGAGGAGGACTGCAGCCTCAAAAGCATCATGAAGACCCTGAGATTGAAGGAATTATAGGACGCAAGGAGACAACTATGTTGAGCATCACAAGCTATCCCAAATTCTTCCTCCCTTGAAGATGCTCCAAGTGCTAAGTGAAAGATGAAGAAGAAAGGGAGAAGGAAAAGAGAAAGACTAGTGACCACCACCCTTTGATGAGAGCCAAGGAACTCAAGCCTAGCAAGCCAAAGTTGATCAAGAGGATTGAGTGTTTTAAGATGTAAAGGTAGTGGAAGGGCTAAAATGAAGATTCTTATGCTATGAGAATTGATTTGGTGACTAGAAAGTGATTCAAGAAGAGTTGGTGAAAGTAGCACACCAACAACAACATTCGCACTTCATTGAGTAATTCGTCAAGCTAATGACGTTAAACAAGCGCTTTTGGGAGGCAACCCAATTTCATTACCCTTTTTACTTGTGTTTGTATGATTTTTGTGTCATGTGCATTAGTAACTTATGTTTTGCATGTTTGTGTTTTGTTGCATTTTTGTGATGTTTGAGTTGTAATGTTTTTTTTTATGGTTTGTATAAGTGTATTAGGTTAGTTGTAGCTTGTTTGGTGTGTGAGTGCATTGAATGAAGGTCTCGAACCAAAAATCACATGGTGAGTGGCCAATTTCGTAGAAATCTGCATTATGCAGAAAACTGATTTGGCGCCCGACGCCCTCTGTTGAGGGGCGCCCGGCGCGAGTTGACCAGTGGCCCTCCTGCACCCAATTGCCGTTTGTTTTGCCGTTAACAAGCTGCAAAGAGTCCATTTTGATCGGTTTTTCAGTTTTAATTTCCAGTTCTTATTTACTTTCAGTTTTTGTGTTTTTGATTTCTTTTTGACTTGCCTAGTGGATAGTTCTTTTGCAATTGGTTTGGTGATTCGAGTGAATCATATGTTATGCTTGAATTGAATACAAATCTTTTGTGCTTGCTCTTGATCTACGAAAATTTCTTTGAAAATTTAATTGAGATTATGTGGTTAAGTTTGTTGAATAGAGGTTGTGGTTACTTATATATGTTTAGATGGATGCTTGGTTTTAATTGTGATCAATATTCTTGGCATGATGTTTATCTAACTTTGGAACCCTGAGTAAACCTGTGAGATGTTGTGCCCAAAGTTTATTGTTGAGTGCTATCACTTTGAAATCACAATTGATTTTGCCTGAGTTTCTCTATTTGAACTATTTGCTTGCTTGTTACAAATGATCAAGGTCATCCTGTTCTTCAACCTCTTCTACATTTTTTAGCCTAAAAGCCAATGCAAAACACTTGAACCTTGAAGAAAAACTTTCTCACCCCTGGAACCTTAAGCTTATTGAAAAATCCTTAACCTCCTTACCTTGAGTTAAGATGAACATATATGTTAGGATGAGGAGAATGGTTTAAGTTTGGGGGAGTTTTTGAAATAAGGGAGCATTGAGAAAATAGCAAAATGAGTCAAAAAGAAAGAAAAAGAAGAAAGCAGAAGAAGAGAAAGAAAAATGAATTCATTGAAAAAGAATTGGGAAATAAGTTGAGAAGTGGTTTATCCAATTGTGAAGCAAAGAGAGAGACTAATGCTATATCATGAAGTAAATTGTTTTATCTCTTAGCTCAAGGTGCTTTGTTGTCCAGAAAAACTAATTTTTCTTCTTAGCTCAGCCACATTACAAGCCTTAAAAAGTCCTTGTGATGTTAACTTGCTTGTGAATGTGTTTGATATTGTGAAACGAACGGCAAATTTAATTTGTATAACACTGTGATAGTTGAGAGTTAGACACACATCCTTATACACCATTGTGCTTGAGTGAAACACTTTCCTTGATGAAGGATGGTTTCATGCATTCAATAAAAACATCTTGCCACGTTTGTTGATCTATCAATTACATCTATCTTGTGATTTTAAATTGTGAGCACCATGATTGAAGTTTAGCTTGCTAAGGCCATTTTATCTCTTGAATGTAATTTCCGAGTTGAGCAAGCATGATTGATTTTGTTTATTTGATTGAAATTGTGCTTGAGTTGCTAGACTGTCGTGATTGAATCGTTTACTACGTGAAGTACTTTTGCTTGAGGACAAGCAAAGTTGTAAGTTTGGGGGAGTTTGATAATGCTAATTCTTACCATTATCTAAACATCATTTTAGTAGCAAAATCAACTCTTCTTTAGCTTATTACTTGCTTAAATCCTCTCTTTTATTTAGTTTTAGTATTTATCTATATTTTGAGCTACATTACGTAAATAATACTCTAATCCCTTGTTTTTGATCTATTTCGATGTTAGGAAGATCCTCCATTACATTGAAGAGTCTCGGTGATCCAGGAAGTCATTGATTTAAAAGTCATTTTCGCTTAAGCGAGAATAATTTAGCTTAAGCGAGAATGACTATCTTCTCCAAGAACTTTATTCTCGCTTAAGCGAGAATAATTTAGCTTAAGCGAGAATTCGGGCAGTATATATATTCACGAGGCAGAAAGAAAAAGGGTCTTAGGTTCTTTGGAGGCGCGATTTCTTGGTCCAGTAGCACACATTTCACTCACTAATCCCTTCCTCCCTTTGCTAATCTCCCTTGAAGGTAAGTTCTACTT